>JAJHUR010089077.1:18401-29251 GCA_027495735.1 Lutjanus campechanus | reverse complement strand
TATTGTTCATTATTGATAGTGCTGAAATTATACTTTCTGCCTAAAATAATTGATACCTTGATAATACACTACCTACCAGCCTTAGAGTGGAGCAGCCATTCACTACATGATGTGTTGTGAAATGCACACACATTAACGTGGCGGCTGCAGAGTCGTCGTCGTGGCCACAGCTTATAAAAACTACAAGTTCACTTGGTCACAATGAACGTTGATCTCACGATAAAAGAAATGACGCCGTTAAAATTGATTTGCGTTAACGCGTTAATAACGCGATATTTTTGACAGCACTAATATATATATATACTGTACATATATGTATATGTGTGTGTATATCTATATGTGTGTGTGTGTGTGTGTGTGTGTGTGTGTGTGTGTGTGTGTGTGTGTGTGTGTGTCTCTGTGTGTGTGTCAAAGTATAACAATAGTGGATCACTAACATAACAGCACCTACTCTAAATAATTGCTGAGGACAGAGGGTGAGAGACAGAGGGGAATGGTGGGAAGAAAAGAGTGAAGGTCATTGACAATGGCATACGTGATGTACATCTGATCTGATTGAGGTGTCACACCTCTTCTTCTGAATACGGAACCGAGGCAAGAAATTCATTTAACAGCTGAAACGAAGACACACAAACATAGGAAAACACACATGAATGGCCACCCTTTCACATGATCACATGTCTGTCTGCAGCAAGAGTGGCAGGCTCATGTCAGACATGTATGACATAACGGAGATACACCTGAAAGAGGAGAAACACAGGCCTGGAGGAGAGTGAGGGAAGAAAACAGCAAGGAAAATGAGAAAGATAAGGAGCTAGCTGTCTTCGTCATTCGATTTGCCTGGGCAGGAAAGATCAGAGGGACCCAAAAAATATTGCAGACAGATATATTTACTCTAATGCAGGAGGGAGTGTGTAATTACCATTATTGTCTCAGTATAGATGTATGGATGTACTGTCTGTAAAAACACAGCCGCCAGTAAACCAGATGTCACAGATGTTCAAGCAGGGAAGCCAAGAACTCCAATGCAGATAACTAAAGGCACAGCTGTAGTTCAAAGCTTTATTTGCCAAGTCAATAGCTAAAAGGCTTCTGGGATGATGAGGCAGGTGAGTGTCAAAACCAGAAAGACAGTCTGACAAAGGCAAACAAATTCAAGGACCAGGAAGAACGTCCAAAAATCAAGAGAAAACAAGGCAGTAATCCAAAACAGTAAGACAGCAAACACTAGGAATAGCTGTAACGCTTGACAAAAAGTGCAAAGACAAACTGGCAATGGAATGAGGGAAACAGACTAAATACAGAAAGAACTGCATAACTAATGAAACATAGATGACACAGAAAATATGCAGGAAAAAGACAAAGACAAAAAGTAGACTCAACCACAACACCCGAGTAAAGACTCATCATCATCATTTATAACCAATAACTCTATCAATGCTCCTCTGATGTCTGAAGGTGGGGATTTGGTTTGTATTTGTTGCTTTATAGATGGAAAACCATCCATGAAGTTTTTACTCACTTTTAGTTGCCACAGCCTCAAGTTGCAGCTGTTTCTTTAAACTTTTAGACAGTTAAAAATACATATTTTCATTTCACGTCTTGTAAAGGTGTCTTATTAAATGGCTGAGTAACCACATTAGCATTTCTTTAAAAAAAGATTTTTTTCTGTGAGATGGGGTGGACAGATTTTCAATAGATTAACAGTGTCGCAGGTGGGAGAGATCTGAATCTTTGCATCAACTTGTCAGCGTGGGATGGAGCCTCAGTGGAACGAGCTGTGAGAGAACAGTCCCACTGCAGCCTCCTAAAATAAGATATGTTAGCTGTTTGATAACAGTTACAGCTACGTTGATAGAATATCTGCCATGCCAATAACGTTGTCTTTAATAGTCCAAAACCTAGACAGGATATAATGATTCAAAATTTGCATGTCTGCTTGTGTGTGAACCTGTGCTTGCACGAATCTCTGCTGACCATCAAAGTCCAGGACAGCTTCCAGTAAGAACCCATTAGTCCAGTAACGACCACATTAAGCCCAAATAGCCCCTGCCAGCTGAGAGTCCGGGAGGCCTAGTTAACATTTGAAGACTTCAAAGATAAAACACAGAAAACAGACTCACATCTGTAATGTCATGATGAAAAGCAGACTGGACCGGTTCCATCGATAATAACATGCTGACTGACCCAAGGAGACTTTTCCAAAATTTCAGATATACTTTGATCTAAATTTTTACAGATTATAAGAATTATGGTGAATAATGCGAGTCTACTACGGCAGAAAATTCCCTTAGGATGAAACTGGATTGATATCAGTCAGTACTGAGCCATTCAAAGTTAATCAGGAACAGAGACAGAGAGAGAAGGAAATTAATTCACAGTCACACTTTACAATCCTACTGCCATTGTCAATTTGAATGGATTGTTTTACACCTATTGTAATACTCAACTTTCCTAGTACAGGATCCCTTTTTAATGGACTTCTTCACAGTTCCCTACAATTTAGTTTCTCCTAAATTCATGCTTCCCTTTTCTTGGTGAGGTGGTCATATGCTGTAAATTTAAGTTTGCTTCATCAGGGAAAGTAGGAAAATGGCAATTGTCCTCACTGTTCTTACTGCAAAACAACAGTATCAGTTGTTTCATTAAATGACCCAAAATGAAATATGTTTGCATGTAGGAATTGTGACACATGTCCCAAGGAAGCAAAGGAGGAAATAGTGTATCTGTATCTGTACTTTACTTGAGCATTTCTTTTTCTGACGACTTTTACTTCTACTCCCCACATTTTAACACAAATATCTGTACTTTCTACTCCTTACATTTTTAAAACAGGTTAGTTACTTTAGTTTTAATGCAAAACAAAAATAATGGAAAAATGTGTAACAAGACAAAAACAACATAAAAGGCATAACAGGATAGAAAACAGTGTAAACAATGTAAGAGGATAAAAATGGTATAGAGGTGGAACAAGATGAAAACAATGCAAAAGACAAATACGATGTAAAAAGACGTAACAAAATGAAAATGAAGTAAACAATGTAACAAGACGAAACTGACATAATGTATAACGAGACGTAAATTAAGTAAAAGACATAACGAGAAGAAAACAATGCAACAATACAAAATGAGACAAAAATTATGTAAAAGATGTAACAAGACAAAAATAATGTAAAAGACATAAGCTACCAATGACATAACAAGAGCAAATCAAGATGAAAGTTGTAACAAGACCAAAACAAGATGAAGGACGTAACAGGACATAACAAAACATGATGTAAAAATGTAACAAGACAAAAATGATGTAACGAGACGAAACAGAGAGAAAGGGTGACTTGACCGTGGAGAATCTACCCCACCACTTCCATGTGCAGACTTTCTGACTCTCTGAACTCGCTCACTCGCTTAGTGCGTCTTATACAGCCACCAACGGGTACCATGCTCGTTTGTATGAGTGGCTGGGGGCCGGCGACAAAATGGCAGAATTTGACGAGTTGTAAATGAGAACGGGCTGAAGAGAGAAGTTATATTGCTAAGCTATAGCGAGGCAGTTGCACAAGAATGGCAGAGAAAGTGCAGCTAAAATTTCCAAATACTGACATGTTAGCTTGATAACTGCAAGTACTACTAATACTACTCGAGTACCAATATGTACTAGTATAAGTCATGTTCATTGCTTACATCTGTTAAGACAGTTTTCCTACATGTGAATGAGACCTGAGATCAAAGGGGAGAGGCTTTGGAGGCCTGAAAGGAGGGGTGTGGGAACTTGCTGGTTTATCCAACATTAATTTGTTGGGGGAAAAAAATGTTATTAAAATATTCATGTAAACCGAATAGAAAACATACACAGCCAATAGCAGCCATTTTAGCCTGTGATTGGAAAGCTTTTATTTTTTTTATCTCAACATAACAGACATATGAGACTGCTTTATGTCACAATTTAATTACCTCATTCTTCAGATTTTTATTAGTTTCAGCAAAATATACACCCCTGGCTTATTTGAATTTCAGTTACAACTGCTCTATCTCAATTTTTACTCTGAAAGGACAATGTGGTCACCCAATCTGGAATTTATGGGGCAGGGTGTGAAAATAGAGGAGAAAGGGAAGATTAAAAAACCATTGCACAGAAAAACAAGGAAAAGAGAAGAATGTGCAAGTTAGAGAGAGGATGGTCTGAGTGAAAAGGACTTAGGGGCAACAGAAAAGGGGAAACATAAAATAAATACACTGCAGAGAATCAACAAGGACTGACAGAGGAGATATGTTGGAGGAAGAGTAGAGAAAGTTGAGATGGGTTGAGGAATAGTAAATAGAGAAGGAGAGGAAGTTAATAAGAGATGGAGCTCATCTGGATTCTATCCAGTATTTATGTATCTAGCTTTGAGAATGACAGGCAGCGTCTCATTCGTATGAACAGACAGGTAACACTAAATATTGAATGTGATGCTCAAGAGACGGAGCAACACGCACAACCTCATGACTTTGCATCTGGTTTGGTGAAATATGCATACTTATTATAATCAGAACTTCATTAGTAGTTTCTCAAATATACACACACATAATCAACCCAAGCAACTGAGCTTGTTTTGGCTTAGAAAGCACATGCATATTCCAATCAATAGTCCATTAATAGATAAACAGACACACACCTTTAAAAGCAGATTATCTTTTGTGCAAATAAAATTTAACCTGACCAGAACCAAATTGAAAATCCAGCCAACGCTCATCTCCCTCGACACTGAGGCAGAGAGACAAAATTACCAAAATCTACATATAATTTTGCTCTTTGTTTTTTCTGACAAAATAAAGTGACTGGTCCATCAGTTGGTGGTATTAGGGGAAACTTGTGCTGATAAAGAAGCTACATTAGCGGTAATTGAATCCATATATTAGCATTGATGAGCTGGGAGGAGGCACTAATGAAGGGAGATAAATGAAAACACAGGAGGAGAAAGAAGCAGTGAATGGGGAGAGGAGGGGGGATTTTCAGTAAATGTAATAATATGATAACATAATAGCCCCTTTCATTCTATTTCACGACTCTGGAGCTATCCCGCAGTGATGCTGTGGTGATGGGCCAAGTCTTAAGCCAATCAGACACTGACTCTGTTATCTGTCTGCTCCTATAGGAAACAAGGGATGAGCTCAGGAGGAAGGAGAGATAAAATGCCCTTTTTTTTCACTCTGAGTGAACTACTCTAGTATGCACGCATCACTTATCCTGCTCCAAGCTATCATACCAATTTCCCCTTTCACTCTTTTATTTGACTTCTCCTCTGATAACCTCTCTCTTACCCAGTGTGAAATGACTTCATTTGCACCTGCATCACTGGATCTGTACATTTCTTGTTTCATAGCGTCATATGTTTCGTTAACAGATAAAGGTGTATGTTAGAAGGCGTGGAACCAAATTGAATTAATATGCTAATTCTCCTGTAAGGTTTCTGAAATTTATTGAGAAAAAAAGAGCGTGAAATAAAAAGTGCTTTTTCAGAGCGGGCGAGAGAAATTCAATTAAAGTACAAACACTAGTTAATGTACCTTTACAGGGAAAATGGGGTGCTGTGTGTGTGCGCACGTGTGTGTTTGTGTGTAAATACCCTTGTTTTCTTTAAAACTGAGGACCGCAACAAACAAATCAAGGATTCTGCTCTCTTTCATGTCCTGAGTAAGCCCAGGGGGGAGAGCGGGAGTCACACCACACAGGAACAAGACTAAAGGCAAGAAAACAACAAACAAACCGTGTGAACCATGTTTACCTCCATCAGTGATGCAGAACCGTGGGCCAGCTACTAACAAGTTGCATCATCTCTCCATTGAAGTTTCATCAAAGCTGGACCAGTAATGCTGCTGTTCGGACTTGACCTTTAAAAATAGCAACTAAACCATGCCAAGTACTTTTTTAAACAATACAACCACCACTTTCAAACACCGTCCCAGGAGTAAAAGCTGGAACATCATACCTCGAGTTTACTTGAGTCACATTAGTTGGGTTGAGGGAAAAATGGATTCTTAATGCATTGCCAGATTATGAATCAATGCATGAAAGTCAATAATCTACATTATGATGTTCCTTACGGCTGAACCAACCAAATGGTAAATGCATCATAAATTATGGATATTACAAATGCACTGTGTTAAAAGTATCTAATAGTCACACTGTGAGAAAAATGTAATCATGTATAGCAGAGGTTTTCAAATTGGGAGGCAGGCCTCCTCAGGGGGGCTCCAAACGGTTTCAGGGAGCACCAGTGAATGGAGGAGAAAAAATATTACATTAGTTCACAAAAGGAGATCACACAGAATATCCTAAATGTGTGTGATATGGTTAAAGAGATAGAAAGATACAGTAGTTTTACTGTTTTTCTCACATTCCCAGAGTCAGAAACTAATAAATGCCATTGGACAGACCTTTTTAATGTATTTGTTGAGGTCTGAAGTTATGTCAAGCAGCAATATCAGGCTACCTTTGCTGAATTATTGAGTGTCTATGCGATCAAATATCAATCACGAGCCTATAGACATTCAGGAACTGAGAAACTAAGCAAGTAAAGTAGGATGAGGGGCTGCCTTTTTCCAAGCTTTGTCTGAGGTGAGGCCCACGGTCTCATAACCTCTCATGTATAGAAATGAAAAAAAAATTGCTGCGTCAAGATGCGTCAGTAATCATTTTGTAACTGCATCATAGCTCTCTGATTCAGAATCACTTCAAATTGATCCTGGATGATGATCGAATTCATCCTGCATCGCACAACCAGCACTACTTTTCTCATCTCACCAAGTTTAACAACTTTGTAACTGTTGCTTTTTTTAATCATTGAAACATACTGAAACATATGTTGAAAGATGCAAAAAAAAAAAAAAAAAAAAAAAAAAAATGGAGCAAAAACAACGATGGCCACAAAACTTGAAGACAGATTGGGTTTTTGATAACATCTGTTGAGTAATTCAAATATGTTCTTTTTGGGAAATTTACAACAGCGCTAACTTGGGAGATAAAAGAAAGAGAGTGGGCAAAGATAGCAGACACAGTGTCCACCGTACCCGCCATCCATTGTGTAAAAGCAATAAAAGAGCAGCTATATAGATTAAACAAGTTTGCGAACACTACTGTTAGCTTCTGTTAAAAAACACTGCTGTTGCTAGTTAGTAAGCTGCTGCAGGTAGAAAAGTAAAAAGTTAGGACAGCCTATTGGCTATCTTAAGTTAGGGGAGTTTATCTAAGATTTTGGGAAACTGGGATGTTTCTGTACTAGATATTTTCTATTTTAAGCTTGGATAGAAACATTGATGTGGGAACTGTTGATCAGTAAGGGCTGTTTTTCTAAATCATGTCCTAACCCAAATTATCATGGTATCATTGACATTGTATTTATGTAGCCAGGTGAACAAGGGGTACAGAGTGTTTCTGAACTGTTTAAATAGTGTTATCTGATTCCCCAGTGAAATTATTACAGGAAAAGGTGTTTCTTTCTCTAAAATAACACAAGAGCAGCACATTCCTCTTGCTGAAGTACAGCGTCACTTGAGCAGCGCAGGTTCAGATCAAGCGCGAGTGCTGAGACTCTGGAGACACAGAAGCAGCTGTACTGGGAAAAATGAGTGACTGCTGAGGTGTGTATTTTTTGTTTATGATGAGGAAAATACCCCATACACACTGATAAAACACATAAGTAGTTACCAGCGCCAGTAGATGAGAGTGTAATGAAGTTGTCAAACTGAGGATGATGAATCATGATTTTGTAGTCATGCAGTAGATTTGTAAAACGTGTTGGCTGTGTGATATCTCGACTACGCTGAGGGGGAGACTGAACTGAAAGTACACTCAGGAACAGGATCATATCTTACAGGTGTAAGCTGACTATTTTACTAAACTGTTTGCATTCTGTATGCTTTTGCCTAATCCAGAGGGGAGATTAAAAACCATGTTGAGGTCCAGATGTGTGTGTCTTTGTGCAAAGGCTGCATCCTAGAGTGAGAGTGAGTTCATTATTTTATACCAAAAAAATTCATTTTGTGTTCATGTAAAAATGTTTATAAAAATATGTTTGGTTCATGAATGTTCTGTAAAGGTTCCAGTGACCTAATGCATTTTGCTGTAAGATATCTTATAAATTGTATGGCTTAACAAATGTATTTATTTGTGTTTTTATTTTTATTAGCATTACAATGGTCTTAAGGCCTTTCTGACCAGATCTGAGTTGGATATGGCCAACCTGCTTGGAGGAGCATGTCAAAGTCTAAAACATGTCATTTCCTGTTGCTAGTAGGTGGCCCTATGACTATTGCAGTATATTGCCATGTAGATGTAGAAAACAACTCGGGAGCTCACGTAACAGAATTTTCTGTGACTTGCTTGGCTGTTCTTCCAACTTGAGGGGGGCGTTCATATGAAGTTTCCCAGTCAGGAAATCACTTTTCTGATTATTCAGACACCATATGAATGTGCCATTAACTACACTCCAACACTGGTGCAGAGGAATAAGCAGGAAATAATGGTTGGTAGGATCATTCATGTTTGGTTCTGGTCTTTTCATGGGAATTGTTGTCAAAAGCAAAATAACAGAATATCTCCACACTTATTGTTTGAACTAAATGTAGTGTATATAGAGTATGATGTGTATCAGCTATGTCACCGAGATAAAGTCTTATACGTTCATTCATATACATTATGGATAGTGTCAGTGGTAATCAATGGGATTTCAACAACTGGGGCAAGATGGATCACCTGTGTGAGCCATTGTGTTGTTCAGTAGGAAAGCATTATAATTATTTAAGTCTATGGTTTTAACCCATTTCAGAGGTCTGATTTATGTTCCTACCTTTCAGAAAGCTCAACCTGTACTTGAGACTCCTGCAGCGCCCTCCAGGCTGCACAGTGCAGCAGCACTGACACCTCAGTGTCCATCAGCTCTCCCCTTGGATTATCATTGGTCTCCTCACTTCTCTCCCTTCTCACACTGTCACAGTTCTCTAAAAATGTAAAAATAACAATACCAAGTGTTTTAAACTGTTAAACAAAATGTTCAGCAAAAAAACAGAAGCTATAAACATGTTGTAAAGAGATGAATCCTAAGACGTTTAAAGGCTATAAATAACAGTATTAGGATATAGGCCTGCTTCTGATGACCTCTCCCTCCACTGCTCAAACACAGACAGACACACCAAGAACACACACGATCAGGAAGCACAAGCTCTTTTGTTCATTCATATAAGTCAAGTCAGCCCTCCAAACAAGTCAAACCTCTAGATACTCCACTTCATGTTTGATTATTTCTGCACAGCACTATCAAAGAAAGAAAACACAATGAGGCTCAGACCTGTTGATCTGCATTTTGTTTGCAGTTATTTAAAAAGATGCATTTAATTACAGGTGCTTGGTTAACTTAAATATTCACTTAACTCCTGATTATCCTTGATTGACAATGACTTCTTCACTCCCCTGTTCATTTTATTTATCTGTAATGGTGTGACAACGTAAATATAACAAACAGAAATCTAAGCAGAAGTCTGGTCATAATCACTGAGAACACCTGTGTGGGTGTGCAGGGCCTTTAAAGGTATCTGTGGTGATATCAGGACACTAGCCAAGATATTTGTCAAAGAAAGAAACCAGCCTCTCAGTTGGAATAGGCCAATAATTTTGATTGTTTTAAATACTCTCATCTGATTGGTTAATTACAGCATTCAAAGGCTTGTTATTTCTGTATAACAGACCATTGCTTTGAAGAACAGATCATTGCTATGGACACGGTTCTGATCATAGACTCTAGAGGAGCAATAAAATCACTGTTAAGTCACTAAAATCATTTTAAAATTAATATTTTGTGTCAAATTATTGATCCTTTTTTATACATAACCATGTCACAAGCAAGAAAATTGTACTGTGTGCAGGTCACTATTACAAAAATATAGCCATAAAATCATATATTTTGTGTCATATAAATGTGCGCAAAATGTTTTTTTTAACCACGTAATAAGCGGGATCATGTACAGTGAGCAGGTCATTACTGATTCAAGCATCATCGTGTCAGGATATACAGTATTTCACAATAATGACCTGCTCACTGTACATCATCCTTTACTTGTTTACTGGTAATTTAGAGCTGCAACAATGAGTTGATTAATCATGTAGTTGATCAAAAGAAAATGAATTGCCATGTATTTTGAAAAACATTAATCATTTTAGTCATTTAGTCAAGCAAACATATCACCATGTCATTAAAGTATCAACATTTGCTGGTCCCAGCTTCTTAAATGTGAGAATTTGCTGTTTTTTTTGTCATTTATGACAGTTCATGAAGAGTCTTAGGGTTTTCGTCTATTGGTTGGACAAAAGAGGGAATTTAAAATGTCACTTTGGGTTCTGGGAAATTATGATGAGCATTTTTCATATTTTCTGACATTTTATAGACTACACGATTAATCAGTTAATTGTGAAAATAATCAGAAGATTAATTGAAACTGACCATTAGTTGCAGCTCACAACTGAATGACCAACTGATGAACTGATGAAGGTGTCACTAAAGTGGTTTTAAACTTTGCCACTGAAGCCATTTTTAAAATTGGTGAGTGAACACTTACAGCTGCTAATGCTATAATGTCACAGCAGGTATTTTGCCTCTTGACACCTGAAGATCACCTGTTTGGACATCACCAGCCGAGGCTGTGAGCAGTGTAATTTACCTATAAAAATATTAAACACATCAAACAGGTTTTTGAAAGTTGACAAAATGTGAACTTGTTTCCCCTCACTACAACTGATCTGAGAAGTGAGTAAATCCTCAGCCTCACTTCAAAGAGGTAATTAAATTGATTTTACGTCTGTTTACCCCCCCCCCCCC
>JAJHUR010089077.1:0-18381 GCA_027495735.1 Lutjanus campechanus | reverse complement strand
GATTGACTAGACACAGAATGCATTTGAAGGTTTGAAAAAAATGCCAAGTACAATAATAGTAATTATTTTCAGAAATGTTTAATAACCCTGTGTTTCATAGTATTAAAAATAGCCTACCTGTGCCAGCTGCTGACAAAGAGAAGCGGCCAGAGTCGGGCTGTTTAAGTCAGTGACCACAGTCTGCAGGACAGATCAGCTGAAAGAATTGAAAATGTAGGTCAGTAGACTGAAAGAATATAAGAAAACATGTCTAAAAAAGATTAATGTGGGTAACTACATTTCTAATTGTGGGAAAAACTCTGTTGAATGAGGCTTAGTCTATGAAAAGATGTTTAGATCATTGTAGTCTGAGTAGTTGTGATTCATTACTTCCACCTCGCTCACCATTTAAGTCAGTTCAGTATAAATCAGTGAATTGACGGGACAATGAAAACATTGTACCCCAAAGAGTAAATCCCCTCCCCACCAAAGATAAAACACTCTCTAACCAGGTTTCAGTTGTTTAGTTCAGTTTTAAAAGACAATTTAATGTTTGATCATTTTGTAATTTTCTATTTATCAATGAAGCACTTAATAATTTACTTTGATTAGGTGTAATATGAAGAACTAAGAAGTTTGTGAATATCAAGAGAAACTTTTAATTGACCCTCATTGCCCCGAGGGCAAATGTTCAGCAGCATTAGGACAAATAGAACAGAGAGTTAGAACCAAATGGCGGTTAAGAATAGAAAATAAAATTATATAAGGGAGGCTAAAATTTATAACTATTCAAGTAAAACTCAAAAGTCAAGCAACATACAAAAATTCAAGCCAATAGTGCAGAACAGACTAAAAGTTAAATGATAGTGAGTAAAACTGCAGCAAATATATGTATACACACACACAGTACTGTGCAAAAGTTTTGGGCAGGTGTGAAGAAATGCTGTAAAGTAAGAATGCTTTCAAAAATATAAAATTTAATAGTTTATTTTTAATTGATTTACAAGTTGCAAAGTGAGCAAACAGAAGAAAAATCTAAATCAAATCATTATTTGGTGTGACCACCCTTTGCCTTCAAAATAGCATCAATTCTTCCAGGTACACTTGCACAAAGTCAGAGATTTTGTGGGATTGTAGTCAGGTGTATGATTAACCAGTTATACCAAAGAGGTGCTAATGATCATCAGTTTCATATGTAGGTTGAAACAGTTATTAACTGAAAGAGAAACAGCTGTGTAGGAAGCTTAAAACCGGGTGAGAAGCAGCCAAATTCTGCTACCAAGGTGAGGTTGTGGAAGACAGTTTGATGTCACAGGTCAGACACCATGACAAGACTGAGCACAGCAACAAGACACAAGGTGGTTATACTGCATCATCAAGGTCTCTCCCAGGCAAAGACTTCAAAGCAGACTGGGGTTTCAAGATGTCTGTTCAAGCTCTTTTGAAGAAGCACAAAGAAACGGGCAACGTTGAGGACCGTAGACGCAGTGGTCGGCCAAGGAAACTTAGTGCAGCAGATGAAAGACACATTATGCTCACTTCCCTTCAAAATCGGAAGATGTCCAGCAGTGCCATCGGCTCAGAACTAGAAGAAACCAGTGGGACCCAGGTACGCCCATCTACTGTCCAGAGAAGTCTGGCCAGAAGTGGTCTTCATGGAAGAATTGTGGCCAAAAAGCCACACCTCTGACATGAAACAAGGCCAAGTGACTCAACTGTGCATGAAAACAGAAGAACTGTGGTGCGGAAAAATGGCAGCAGGTGCTCTGGACTGATGAGTCAAAATTTGAAATATCTGGCTGTAGCAGAAGGCAGTTTGTTTGCTGAAGGGCAGGAGAGCAGAACAATAATGAGTGTCTGCAGGCAACAGTGAAGCATGGTAGAGGTTCCTTGCAAGTTTGGGGCTGCATTTTAGCAAACTGAGTTGGGGATTTGGTCAGGATTAATGGTGTCCTCAATGCTGAGAAATACAGGCAGATACATATCCATCATGCAATACCATCAGGGAGGCGTCCGATTGGCCCCAAATTTATTCTGCAGCAGGACAACGACCCCCAAACATACAGCCATTGTCATTAGGAACTATCTTCAGCATAAAGAAGAACAAGGAGGCCTGGAGGTGATGGTATGACCCCCACAGAGCCCTGATCTCAATATCATGGAGTCTGTCTGGGATTACATGAAGGGACAGAAGGATTTGAAGCAGTCTACATCCACAGAAGATCTGTGGTTAGTTCTCCAAGATGTTTGGAACAACCTGCCGAGTTCCTTCAAAAACTGTGTGCAAGTGTACCCAGAAGAATTGATGCCCTGATTTGATTTAGATTTTTCTTCAGTTGACTCACTTCTTTGCATCTTCTTCTTTGTAAATTGCTAAAAAAAAAAAAAAAAAAAAAAAAAAAAAAAAATTTTTTTTAAAGCATTCTTACTTTACAGCATTTCTTCACACCTGCCTAAAACATTTGCACAGTACAGTGTGTGTATATGGTCCGTAAACACACATTTTTGTGATAATCCCTCAAAAGTAGTTGACATTTGTGACAAGTAATGGAGGCATTACATTTTACTTCATTGTCCCAAATCAAAGGGCGATGAAACCATAAACTTTAACCCGTGTTTTTAATAATTATGCATTAAAAAAAATGAAAATAGAGCTAAACATGTATATAATAAACCTGAATTAAGAAATAAGTATTGACTATACACAGAATGCACTTAATAATGGTAATTATTTTCAGAAATGTCTCATAACCTTGTGTTTCATAGTATTATAAACAGCCTACTGTACCTGTGACTGTTGCTGAAAAAGTCAAAAAGCCCAAAAGATTCTGGAGTGATGAACTGAGCCGTTCAATTCCATGTTAGTGATGACAGTCTGCAGCACAGATCATCTGAAAGAATAGAAAATGTAGGTCAGTCGACTGGAATGATATAAGAAAACATGTCTTAAAAGATGGATGTATGCAACTACATTCAAAACTGTGGGAAAAACTGTTGAATGAGGACTAGACTGTGAAAAGATGTTAAGATCATGGTAGTTTGAGTACTTGTCATTCATTACTTCCCCCTTGCTCAACATTTTGCAAAAATCACTATGATGCACTGATTGACAGAAAAATAACAGTTTGAAATTTTAAAGGTCATTCCCCCACATGGATGCATGAGTACACACTGTCATAAACCCACTTTTCATAAAAATAAACCACCAGAGCAATAGCACACCCACACAAAAAAAACATTTAACAAGAGAGACAGAAGAGAAATTTTCAGGATAGTCCAGAATGAATATTCCCTGAAACTCTTCAGACCAGATGTAAAGTTGGCAACTTAAAATCATTATGAAAATTAAGAATTAATTAAATTAAATTAAATTAATTAATTGAAATTAATTAAAGCTATAGTTGGTAATGTTGAGAGAGCTGTTGGAAAGCTAGCAAGATTTGAAAGTGGCACCTCCTCTAAGCTCCACCACCTCCTCCTCCTCCCGTCAGTGCTCCGTTCAAAACCAGCCCCACGTGGAGTGAAAACGCTCAATGCTCCGTGCAGGAAGCACAGATCCTATAAATTAGATAAGCAGTATGTACCGACGACCGGCTTACACGACAGAGAAGCTAATGTTAGCATTGGGCTAATACGAGCTACAAAAGTAGCTAAGTTGGCAAAAGTTACATATTTCATGAAAATAATAAATCCTCCCAAAGCAAAACAAATAATTACCTGTCCAACAGAAAGTCAGCAACTTCTGCATCACTTTTCAGGCCCTCCAGATGCCTCAGTTGTCTCCACCGCTCAAAGGTTGCACCGATATTGACTCTGGTTTGTCCTCTAGCTTTATCCAGAGCCTTTTTCATCGCAGCCTTTTCTGCCTCCGGCTTTCTTTTCTTGAGCCGCTACAAGTAACGCTGGAAGTGGTATTTTTGGCTCCATTTTCTCTGCAATTGTACCCTTATGAACTTATTCTCCTGCTAACTTGGTATTTCTGCTGAGGAGTGTGCTGAATATTTCTGGCAACAGTGAAACGTGATGAGTGCGCACGGGGAGGAGGGAGGGACAGAGGGGGGCGTGGGCAGGACGAGACATGAAGGTATCTGATTGGTTCCTTGATCTGATTGGCAGGGATTGGTCAGAGTTTTTACAGACCTGTCTGATTCTTTTCGTTCCTTTTTCTGAATACATAATGTATTGACTACTCTTAGGATGGAAGGACCATTTCACCCAGTATAACAAAAAGTGTTTCTGAACAGGATTACCAACAATAGCTTTAATAAATATTGCAATGATGATGTCCTATGATGATGTGAAATGCATTGTTTTTAGTCAAATAGCATCGAGTTTTATTTTGAGAGGAACCTCAAACCCCACTACATTAAAATCTCTCTTGTTTAACTTGCTTTTTGGGTATCCATACAACCAATGTGTTTAGGATTTTTATAGTTTAAAAGAACAAAGAATTCCAAGGTCCACCTACCGTAGTCTCACAAAATCCTGTGGGAAACACTGCATGAGGTCATACTGGGTAGAAGTATGCAGGAACAGGAGATAATTAAGAAATTGGGGCAAATATTTTTCAAAAGAATACTTAAATTAACCTTTTGGTGTGCTACTAACTTAGCTAATGGGCCACACAAAAAGTTGGTATTATTTTGAGTGGCAAGGCTTCAGTTGTCCTGTTTTGTTTTTTGAAGAAATGAGCAGTATGCTCACCTGATGAAGCTGTAAGGGAAAAGGCTATGCCTATCTTGATTATCTGTGGCTTCTGCTGAAATTAAGTGCCTAACTAAACTAAGTACAATCCATATGTTTGACTAAACTGATGCATTCAGTGCAGAACCCCCTGTGAAATGTGGGACCACTTAAACGATGTGTTCACTGTAGTTTTGGAGTTAATTTTTCTACCTCTTGCCCTGTGTCTCTAATTATTTTCTTTCTGTATATTGTGATGTTTATCCATCTCTCTCTCTCTCTCTCTCTCTGATTTAGGAGAAATTCTGACAGATCATACTGAAGCCACTACAGTCCACATTCCTGGCGAAGCTGGACCAACACACGCCAAAGCTGTTGAGCCTGTACAGGTAGAAGGGAGGCGCTGTTGGGCAGAAACTCGGTGACACCCTTGACATGTTAAATGAGGCAGGTACAATATCGCGGTTAGTCTTTTGTAGTAGCATTCTCATGTCTGTACTTAGCATGATCTCATATTTCATATTTTTATAGGACAACAGCATTGAGTCCTGAAAGCATCCTTCTCCACCTGGCTGGAGGAGTTCATCAAGGTCTGCAAGATAAAAAAAAAAAAAAACCTCTGCTGATTGTATTTGAAGCCCTGCCTGTATTAGACGATGTTGTGCAGTCTAGGATTGCTGACGGCTTAGTGGAACCATTTCTATGTGTTTCTGCTGAAGTATTCATCAAATCTTCAGCTTCTAAACTAGAGATAAACAATTATAATTTTTGTAAAATTAATATATACAATCCAGTAAGATGTACTATATAACAGCTGGAGATAAGCAAAGTAAGCACCATTTTAAAATTTATGTATTCACTTTACAAGACAGGATTTATTATTTACATTTTAGATGCAAAAGATTTTCCTCAATATTGGAGAACCCAGAGATGAAGGACTTATTCTTACCCATCAACACTTGCTTTTACTCAATGCTTTTGTGTAACCCTAATGTTGGGACCAGTTAATGCTTGGATTGGTATTAAAAGGTATTAAAAAGTCAAAGCTAAATTCAGTTTGCTGATTCCTGCAGATACCCTGTTTCACTCCTTTTGCTGTATTTCACAGATTTTTGACGATGATGATGATGCTGCCGCTGTCGAAGAGGCCATACTACACTTGTCCTCAACACCTTTGTGGGCAGCAAAGCCAAAGATGAAGGGCTTGACAAGCGAACAGGAACGACCATTGAGGGAGCAGAGATCCTTTTACATTTTATCAAATATTAATACCTGACGTTTGACTCATGAGTGTTGTTCAGAGTGTTGCCCTGTTGACAGGCGGAGTCGAGGGATGGCTGTATCCATTTATCTGTGTTGTAATTTCTTGGCTCCACAGTGGATTGTCAGGATTTTTTGTGAGCATAGACAATAAACCCTGTCAATTTTGGTTACTTTATGACTTTTCCTTTAGCACCACCACGAAACACAATTTTGTCTTGTACACAATAGCTCAAAATCGGTGGCGCTGATATTGAACCCTGTTCATTTTTATTATTTGATGCCCAAAATGTCAGCTTTATACAAAATGTATCATAAAATATAATAACTTGATTGCTATTATATTTTACTGAAAAATATTGTGCATGATCTACTTAAGACAATTAAGGCAACTTTTTGCATCAAATTATTAGCAAGTCTTGTCTTTGTATAACGTACTTAATTTAAATTGTACGTTTAAAAAAAAAAAAAAAAAGATTCCAGGTAAAGTCAGCTAAATTTTTCAAGTAAAATCAGCGTCATTTTGCAGGTAAACTTAAATTGAGTTTACTTGCAAAATTACACTGAATGTATTTCTTGCATACAAAAAATTAAGTGGTTCATACAAAGACCAGTCTTGCTTAATCTACATAATAATTTGATGCAAAAAGTTGCCTTAATTTTTTAGAGTAGATCAAACAGAATATTTTTATCAGTGAGTACCGTCTAGTTGTCTAATACTGTCTCGTTAAATCTAGGATACACTGTAACACTGAAATTCATTAGAGAGGAGGCATCGGGCTGGAGTTCGTTTCCTGTAAACTTTTGTATATTGTGGTACTACTACACTGCAGTTTACCAGTATTGCTGTACTCAGACTGAAGCTGATATTAAGTGAAAGCAGGGAAAGCACACTGTTATCATTGTGATTTTTGTAAAGCCCTCAAAAGTACAGTCAATGCTGAATTGTTTTTATTGCAATCTGGGAAATAAAAACCCACTGAGTAATTTTATTATGTGTCGTCCTCATCATTTTTGATCTGGCTACATTTATCATTGTCAGCAAAAGGAATAAATCAGGACAATTCAACTTAAGGTGCGGAGATCCATCAGAAGAAATGGCTGCTTAGATCAGAGTCATTCTCCAGCTGGAAAACATTGAAGATGCAGTTTGTTGTCGAGTGCACATTGTCTCAACATCAACACAGCAGGAGCACAAGCACAGCGCCCGCATTATCACTGATCAAAGACTAAAGATTTCAAAGACTAATTCCTCCTCAACACGTGCACATGCTCTGTCTCAGACACACAACAGCTGTGATCTAATTTCACAGCATATTAGAGGAAGCACAAAGTCTTACTTGGGTACAAAGTTTGAACTGAAGAAAGAAACAAACACAGAAAGAAAGAAAATGCAGCAGGCTTCTTCTTAGGGTTAGCTACAGTACAACAATGTGTCTGCCTGAACTCAATGGCAGACACATTAGCTGTATACTGGTAAAGATGCCTTTCTGACATCTCAGCTTGCTATCGCCTGCAAGATACAATACTCACTTTTACAGGTAACACATGGTGCAGCCATTGAAATCTTTTGAGAAAAAAACCCTGCAGAATTTCAAAGGAGTGGCTGCCAAAACTGGGGAAATTACATATTGAAAAGATGGCAACAGAATTACCAAAAAGTGAAATGGTAGCAGGAAGTCTACCGCTGATATGTAACATTTAATTGTAAAGAAACAAAAGCTTGGAAGGACATGAAAACAGATTGTGAGAAACCGTGGTTATGATTATTTTACTTCAAATGGATTTTATGTGTCAGTGCCACAATAACAGAGCATGTATCTGTGAACATTGTGATGGAAAAGTCACTTTACTACTGTGATGTTATAAAAAGTGTTCTTAAGATGCTTAAGATTTTAATTACTAGTAGTGCTGGCAAATATAGCTCAAATCAATATCAATCAATATCATATGTATTCATTAGACTATTGTTTTGATGTCGATACATATCACAATACTGGAAATGTAGACAAAATCATACAAAAAAATCATATATATTTCATGTTTAATTACAATTTCCTTGGACTCATATATTCACCCTAAGCTGTTTAAGTACAGGATGTTCGGACTGGTTTATGAGTTCCTCTGTTCGGCTCACCCTGTGACCCAAACTATCAGAATCATCTTCTTATATCTACTACTTACACACATGGAATAATGCAAGTTTTTCCCAGAAATGTTTTGGCAGCGCTCCAGTTGTTGTGCACCAGTTGCAGCATGCAAGTTGGCTCAGCCCGGTTAGTCAAGGTCATGAAAATGGACAAAGATTAGTGTGCTGAAATTGTAAAACTGCAGTTGAGTTTGTTTGTGGAAACATTTCACATTAATTAGTGTGAATTAATTAATTAATTGATTAATTAATACTACCCTTATGCGACTGTAAACATATGTTTAAACAACAATACCTCCGGCCTATGAATACAGGATTTAAGCATCTGGTAAAAGTGCCTGAGCTCTGCAACAATGTGCCTTCACATGTGCGTGTTAGTCAGTCCATTGTGCTGATCTGTATAAGCGAGAACAAGTTGTTCAGGAATTACTGACAGCTCAGTTTAGAGTCTTAAGATGGATCATTGCTGTAATTTGTGTTTTGTTTGGTTATTTTTTAATTTTTGTCAATATGTCAGTATTGTATTTAAGCGCCTTAACCCTCATGCCCCGTTAAGAAAACAAAACACATTGTCCGTTAACTACAAATTTTATAGCTGCAATAAAATTATGAAATATCAATATTTTTCCAAAAAAAACCCTCATTTCTTTTGTCAAAGGGTTGTCTTGTTCTATGATGATTTAATTAATCAATTAAAAAAATGTAACCCTTTAGATGCCAGTTCTGATTGTATACTACCTAATGCTATGGTGAAAAATACACAAATTGCATATTCTAATAACTAATGTGATTTTTATTATTATTATAGTCACAGGCTGGCCTAGGTCAATGATAAGCCAAAACATTGATTTTGGTGCATTGTTACTTTTTGTACAATGTCAAATTGAACAACTTTGTAGCATATTTACTATTAACTACAAAATTTGTTGTACTTTAATTTTAAGGGGGGGGTCAAAAAGTGTGATTTTATTGGAGGTTAATTATACAAAAGCGGGGCATGAATTATGGACAATGAGCCACTGATGAATGTTTAAATATTTTCAAAATAAATTAGACCTTTTTTTTGCTGTTGTTCTCCCCACATTACCAAAAACATCACAAACTGTGTCCCTAAAACTAAAGTACATAATATACACCTCCAACAAAAAGCCAATATATAGATTTGAATTATTGCTATTCTTGATTTACAATCAGTATAGTTTCTTTATTTCAGCTGTGCTATTATATATCAAAGGAGTGATGCTCTGGTCCCAAACAGCATATAACATCAAATCCCAAAGCATTTCATTTCTCTCAACCAACACTACAAGGTATCTAATGAGCCCTCTGGAGAATACACCCTCCCCCCATTGGATTATCTTCAGTCTCAGTGGCTGAGGGAGGCCTGGTTCTACCTCACATGGTCGAGGAGACAGACAGAGCCAGTCTGTTGAATGCTGTTCTGTAGCGATGCAGGGAGACATCTGACATCATCACAAGAACATCACATGAAGAAGAAACTGGGCCTGGTTGGCGTTAATGACACTGGAAGTAATTTTTTTTTCTTTTCCTGCTCAGAGCTAAGTCATTTTTGCCTTTCAAACAGGCTCCAGAGAAGACTTTTTATTACACACATTATCAAAGTGAAACTTATTTCACTCAGTCAGTGAAGTTTACTTGCTTACTTTCCATTTTCCATGCAGTGGAAGTTTAAAGCAATCTATACTTAAAACCACAGTGACACTCATATTCAAAATGTACTTGAAGCTGATTCAAAATTGAGAACCACTGGAAGGACTTGCACATTTCACACGCTCCTCCTCTACTGCTGTACCCGCAATGATCCTCTTGGGGCGACAGGAGCTTGATAACATTCCCACGCTGTAAATGCTGATTTATCTTGGATGAAGGTTCTTTGGAGTTACATGGAGCTGATGTGAATAACAAAAAACATTAACAGCAACCACTTAGACAGCCAGCCAGCAGTCAGATCAATAAAAAAAAAATTGACACTTACTGATAATTCTTGTCAAGTAGCAAATCCACAGGCACCCCAACCATTGACAGCTACATGAAGTGCGTGTCCTTCTGTGTACAGTAAACAGCACTTATATTTGAATGTCACACTGCACACAAAACAGAGAAACACAAAGACTGAGCCACTGCTGACAACTGTTACAAATTCTTCTCCTCTTTATTCCAAAGCAAATCATGGCTCCTGCTGCAGCACAAAAGCTTTTATTGAACAGTGTGGACAGTAGGGCTCCACCTAGACCTAACAACTGTTAGTAGTTAATCTGACAGTTATTTCACTGATAAATCATTATTTAAAGCCTGAAAATACCAAAAAAAGAAGTACTCAGGGTGACATTTTCAAATAGCTTGTTTTGTCCAATCATCAGTCCAAAACCTGACACCTGGGCCATGGTCACAAACCTGTTGCTTTTCATTTCAGTGTACATATAAACAGGTTAGAGCAGCACGGCTCACATGTGTCACACGGCTGCAGCCACGCTTCACATAGAGATTCAGCATCTCGCTTATTTTTTTCCTTGTGAGGCGTGCGGTTCCTGCAAAAAATAGACAGTGAAAATGTTAAGATATGTTCTGTTAATAGTCATATCAAAATTGTACCAGCAACATGACACCACACTCCACAGTTTCAATGTCCATATCTGTAGAATATGTCACAAACATAAAAAAAAATTGGGTGAAGAGCAGTATTTTTCTGTTCTCTTCAAAACTCTCCTGCGAACTTGTGGGAAAAGAAAGGTCAAGCAGTAGCAGTGCTGCAGCAGCAACATTGTCCGTGAGGAAACCACAGATGTGCAGGCCAAATCAGTTCAGCAAGGTAACCAACGCACACAGAGGTGCACCCAGCGTGACCAAAGGTGTGAAGATATTCAGTTTACTGTCACATAATTCAAAGGCAAGCAACAAATCCTCATTTTTTTAGAGGCTGGAACTAGAACATATTTAGAATTTTTGCTTGAAAAACAATTTAGTAATTTGATTTAGTAATCATCTATTGCCATATAAATTGACAAAAAAGTAACAAAACAGACTGTTGTTTATATGTCACTACTACCTTGAAATACAACAGTTCAGCATCAACATTTTCTGTACTGTACGCTGGCAAATTGGTGAGACCAGCTACACTGTAGTCACTGACACTATAGTCGGTAATTACAGTAGTTTAAACAGATGCTCACAAAGAAAAAAGACCAATTCTACACAGGCACAAGATGTTACTGATGTCATATGCAAACTAAACCATCTAATTGCAGTGGTTGCAAATGAGTCTCTCTTTCTTTTCCTGCTGGTGAGATAAGTGGTGTTAAACAAGCACAGTGGATGTCTGTGTACTTAAGACCTCACATACTGGCACTTCTGTTCTACTGCAGCACAGAACAATTCATTTTACAAATATATACACAAAAACATACACAAGAAGAAAACATGTTGAAGAAATACACAGTCATCTATCTTTCTTTGAGGCTGTTTACACCTGGTATTAACAGGCATCCTGGGTGATTTGATCACCAGTGGACAGCTATGTGTATGAACACGCCCAAGACATCAGCTCGCTCAGACCATATTTGGTCTGAGCCACATCTGACCACATTCTTTCAGCAGTGTGTACACCATCTGATTCACTGAAAGTTTACCTGCAAGAATAAGTAGCCGATGTTTGTGAACGCAATAGTAACTATAATATCCTCCGACTCCCTTTTGATTTAGATTTTTTGCAATTTTGATAGTAGTTGAGTGAGGAGAGACTTAATAAACTTTATGAAACTCTGTCTGGGGCAAAGGCTTAATTATTTGGCCTTTGTTGTAAATTCGGCAAAATCTATAAATTACATTATTTCTTTTTTGTGTGTAAAAAAAGCACTGTGTCTGTTGGTTACTCCTTTTAAGTTTAGCTTTGAATTCAATACACTGAGCTGTTTCTTTCCCTGTGAAAACATTGTGTTGCTGTGAGCACCAGACAGGCTCTACTGGAATGCACACTTTCACTTTCTCTGACTCTGTCATTAATGCCTTTCTCTGTCACCTGTTACGTGGAAATATGAGATTTCCACACAGCCAGACGTAAAAGTTTGCATCCTGCATGCAGATCAATTATAAAATCCAAGTGAAACACTGAGTGACTGCCAGGCTGCTGACAGCACAGGTAAAACATGAGGTTCACATCAGCCCCCCCAAAAATGGGAAGTGAAATCCTATCGCAAGTAGTCATTTGAGACTCATCTGGAGATGCATTGTATTGCCAGGTGTGAGCTCACACACTCAGAGCTGTACACTTGTTATCCCACCCAGGATGCATGTTCGTGCCAGGTGTAAACAGCCTCTTTGTTTCTTCAACCAGATCTTATCTCATCAACCACTTTAACATGAATACACAGGAGATTTTAGCTCATGCAAAAGTGTGTGCATGCACGTGTGCATATGTGTATTTGTAATATATTTGTATTTGTACACTGCGTCATCTGTACAGATTACTGGAAATAGGAAAACCCTCCAACAAATAAAAAGACGGAGAGGTAAACAGAGAGAGAGAGGAGGGGATAAGACAATGCAAACACACAGAGCCACCACTTACAAATATGAATATCACCGCTAAACAAATTGAGGTCTCATCGCACCTTAATGATTATAAGAAGCTTTCCAGGCAGAAAATAAACAAAAAATCGATGTTCCATATAGCCATATCTCTCCTGCTTTGACTTAACAGGCAACAAGAGCACCTCTGGTATTTTATCCTGATCAATAATAAATAAACAAGGCCAGTCACTTCTGTTCTTCCGATTAAGGAGAGGTGTGCACAAAATGCTGAATATGTATTGCCTTGGAGAACTTCCTGCTGGAAAAATAACCACTTCCCACTCAGTCTTATTGCCTAATTACGAAAAACTCATTTTGTCGTCATTGTGAGTGATTCTTATTTTGACGCAATGTGCCTACACTCCATAAAGCAGACAATAGAGTTCTGGTCTGTATCATGGCTAAATGTAAATCAATGGGTGGGCTTTACAGGCTCTCTGTGGCTGTGTAAGCCTCTCTCAGAGGCACAGAAAACATTTTCTCATGTCAAAGTATAGAAAAAGCACAGGTGTGAATGATACAATAAATAACAGACAAATTCCACTGAGCTGCTTCAGTTTCAGACCTGGTATAGTTCATAGCGTCTCACAATAACACTGTCACTGCTTACTGGGACACTTTAACCGAGCAGAGCCATCATTAGTGTTATACAATAACAGCTGTGCTTCTATGACAAGTCAAAATGTCTGCTGTGAAAAAGGCCTATAACTATAAATCTTGGTAAATTAAAATGGGAAGTCACGTCTTGACATTTTTCGCAGGTAACCTTTCATTGACAGAGGTGTCAAAGCCAGCCTCCTCATCCTAAATAAAAGACAATTATTTTTGTATCATAAAAATACTCCCAGAGAGCAAGATCTCTGAGAATATTGCTTTTACTTTCAGCTATGTGGGGCTCTGGGGCTGCCAGATACCTTTACAAATTTCATGGATTGCCATGAAATTTGGTACAGATATTCACAATACCCTGGTGATAAACCCTACTGATCTTTTTGATACTTTTTCCTGACACATACAGTATAGTATACCTACATTATAGATTTTGTTAAATAAAGACTGATATTTTTCAAGCACTGGCCCCACGGGCCACTGAGCCCCTACATTTAGTGGTCTAAGCACATTTCTGGTGGCCCAAATGTAAACCTAAAAACAATATAGTAAAGGCCATTTAACACAACTTTGACAGTTTAACTCCTCATCCATTCACGCCTTCATTTTCATTGCTGTTTGATTTTTTCATAGTCTACCTTCTGTGTTTCTAGTTCTTCTGATCACGTTAACAGTTTGAGAAGGCTTAGGAAATGCATACTTCAGTAGCCCTGATATTTTGGTACCTAGCCAGTGATGAGTGCTGTTTGCCATTTTTGTATAATGTTGAACTAAAAGGTGAAGGGATCTTGATGTTTGTGGAACTGTACGGTTGTGTTTTGCAGTGTGGGGATAAAACTTGGTGGCCACAGAATAACCTTTTGTAGCTAAGGGCCATCAGGCCATGGTTGATGTCAAACCTTGTGTTTTCCCAAATGTTTCCAACAATGTCCAAACCCAGACGAACACATAACTTTATTCAAGGTAACTGCATTAATGCGGTTGCCCGTTGCTATAACTTAAAGGGAAACACTGTAAACACCAGATACATCATACATCATCTGATACATCAGAGAGTGAGGAAGGAAGTTGACACCCATGACTGAACGTAATTAAACCTTAATACATTACTTTTTCTTTCAATATTGTTTCTGCTTGAGTTGAGTCAATTAGATTTTTATCTGCAACAGTTGTTTTTTAAAAATGAAAACAACAACTTCCATGATCCTAAGCTACTTCACAAAGTGATTAAACATCTTTTGTATTGATTTAATGTGAGAGAGACCCACAGCAGCAGAAATTACATACTGTGTGACTGACTAGTGAGATATATTTACATCTACTGGATGGATTAGCAGATATTGTGATTCAGACAGTCATGGCTCCCTGATGATGTGTCCTTCAGTGAGCCCCTGACTTTTTTTTTTTCTTCTCCTCACTCTTGGGTGAGAGTGAAATATCTTGAAAAGTAGACAACAGCCTGATTGGGACAGGTAAGGTCTTGTTAAGCTGCTGTTAATTGTGGACAGAAAGAGGCCAGTGCAAAGGGAGCTGGCTCATAGAATGAATCAGAGACTGGGGTTTGTCAGTAAACAGAGTTATCAAAACACAACTGTCATCATCACAGCAGTTATTATCACCATAATTATGGAGCTGATGCAAATGGTAATCAAAATGCAGATAGTTGAGTAATTCTTTACATTGTTAATTTTTATCAGAACAAATTATTCATTATGGTGAGATACTCACTGTATTTTATGGATAATAAACGATAAAGATCAGTGAATGACTTGTTTTTCTAAAATGGATACAACGGAGACCAAAATTACTATTCAGTAAACAGCAGCACTAGTTTAAGCTGCCTTTGGCAGAAAAATTGATAAGGGCCACCTGCCACACATGACAACAGGGAGAAAAGAGAATATTATTTGGAATGCCTCAGTAATAGGTAGTCCATCTGCTTCACTGTTCAATCTTTATCTCTGATCATACACTCTGTCTGAGCACATTAATTGAAGTAAAGAACGAGACTCAGCCAGCCGTCTCTTCATTGGCTGGATCCACACAAAATCTGTCAACCTCTCTCTCCTGAGTGTTGATCATTATGATTGTGATTACATTGTGTAAATAGTGTAATTAAAAATAAACAGAAACTTCACTTATTGCCCTGACAAAAGGATTATTGTTACACAGGTGTGTACACAGGTATGGAGATCTTTTCTTATAAACTTAAGTATGTAATTAGTCAATTAATACTTAGTAGAGTGATATAAAATGAAACACAATATGTAAATTCTCAGGTAAGGTAATAGTTTATCTTTACCTTTATATTAAACTTTTACATTTACATGGATGCAGGCAGAGGGTGGACGGCAAACTGGATGGTAAAGTAATGTGAGGTCGACAAAGAATAACGTTGACAATAACGGTAGATGGTAATATTTTTACTTTTTAACGCCCTCCGCAACAAAATTTACAACAAGATCTGACATAAATCCCTTAAGAAAACATGGCCAATCTGGACAACAAACAGCTAATCATTCTGGTGTAACAGCATCTGCAATTATATGACTAAACTAGGCTTTGGAGCAAAACAAGAAATTTCAGAAATCATGATTTCACTATTTTCTGAAATTTGATAAAGAAAATGATTCATGTTTTAATCAGGAAAATTATAGTCAGACTCAACAAAATAATCATTAGTTGCAGCCCTACATTGAAATGATTGAACATAATAACAAAGCAGGACACTTTTATGGCAGCTTATTTTTAGAAATCTTATAATTTTGAGATGCAGCAGGAAAACCATTGGTATTCTAGTGATTTTTTTTATTTTTTTATTTGTTAGCAGTCATTGTGTATGTGTTAGTGCTCAGCCTCCTGTTTCAGACAGGTGATAACCATGGACAGGTGATGACCATTACATATCCCCCACATTTTTTAGAAATTATTGTGAATGTCAAAAGCCAGAGACTAGAGACACATTAAAGGACTGAAGGATTTAGTGGCATCTAGCAATGAGCTTGCGGATTACAAAAACCTCATCCGGATCTCCCCTTAAGCATGTAGGAGAACTTACAGTGTCCATGGCAGGTCATCTTAAGAGCCCGAGTATAGTATGTTCGTTCTGGGTTACATGGCAGTGCAAACATAGCAGACTCGATTGAAGAGGACTTGCGGCCTAAGTTGATAAGTGGCTCATTCTGAGGTAACAAAAACACTTTCTTATTCAGGTGATGAAACACAAATGAAAACAAATGTATGAATATAGAATTCCATTTCTGCCATATTCCGCAAACAGATCCTGGTAAATCTTACAAAAAAATGACTTTGACTGTTGCTATGGTGATTGGACACTGGGAGACAAATAAAATGCCATTGTGGAATTATTGTGACTTTGATACACAGACACAATCAGAGCAGTTACTTTTTATCAGAGGAGAAGAAGAGAGGAGAATGACACGACAAAATAAAAGGCAACAAGAGCTTCAAATAATATAATATCAGGGCTGCAGCTGTTAAAATGAAAATGTAAATAAAACAAAGAATGCTGCACTTCCTCTCTATATGGCAGTAGTAGTTTGCAGCACAAACAGACAGAAAAGACTGAATCAGAAGAGAAAATGATAAGAAATGAGGTTTGTGGAGGTTGAGGTTAATGAATAAAGTAATAACAAAACATCACGTGATGGAAGCCGTCACATGTCCCACCGGTTCTCTTGATAAGTGTGGATGTGGTGTCTGACCAGAGACAGAAAATCACCAGTGACATTCAGGCTGCAGGCCAAACAGCTAATAGGCTCTACCCTGCTTATCAGTGTACTGCACTGTCTGCCAGCCCAGAGGACACACACACGAGCACGCACACTCAGACACTCAAAAGAAATGAGTGACAGAACTGAATTTGTAATTTTTACGAGTGTGTGTGTGCATTTCTCAACACATGGCAGAGCTGCTGTGCTATAGTCAGTCACGATTTCTATTATTTAAAGGGACATTTCACCCCAAAATCAAAAGTATGGATTTTTCCACTGGCCTGTTGTGCTATTTATCCATCTAGATTATTTGAGTGTGAGTTGTGAAGTTTTGGAGATATTGGCAGAGAGATGAAGAACTACTTTTATTTTCTAATGAACTACTGTACATCCACCAACCGTATCACCATGCAGAACGAAGCATGCATCTACTCATGCACGGTGATTCATTTGGTGGGTGTAGTTCACTAGAAAGAAAATAGTTCCTACATGAGTGCTGCTGCTCACAATGAGGTCTCGGGATTATCCTGAGTAACTGGGTTATGATTTCAAATGTCTAAAATAGTTTGCAATTTGGAAAATAAGTTAAGTGAATTACTACTAATGATTCATTTCAGTTTCAATTCAAATTTCAAAAATGGCATTAATGTGCACATGTAACCAAGTGGTGCTATGCACAGTGCTGAAAGAAGTGTTGGGCAAATTTGCATTCAACCTTATGACCATAATTATCCTGATGAGGAGAGGACAAAGAAATGAACTTGACATCATGGTTGTGTTGCTGCTGCTCTCCAATCAAGGAAAAATAATATTTTCTGTTTGTATAATCCTTTTATTTAAGTGTTTGAAGATCAAGTTATCACTAAAGCAGTTTTCGCAGAGGAAGTTGGGATTTTTTTCAGTCATTTTGATGAGAACATTGTGATGCAGACTCACAGCTGCTGCAGAGAGAGACAATGTGATCCGATGGACAGAGTGCCACATAATAATCTCGAAATGATGACAGTATTCATAAAGCCAGTCTCACATTTGATTGGTCGGAATTCTGGAATATTAATGGCTGTACTGGCCTTAAAATCAAAAGTCTAGCATAAACTCCAAGACCATCTAGTTCCATTATATTTAAAAGAAGGCAGTCATTGCTGTGACTGATATCTTCAAAACTTGACAATTTACATAAAAATACACACAGTGGGCCTGGATGGGTTTCATGGGTTTTTTTCTTTTAATTCCATTGTACTTTTCACTTTTCTGCTGACCTTAGCAGACACATTTAAATTCACAATCCAGACTAGTATATATATATATACACACACACACACACACACACACACACACACACATACCTGAGTGATACTCTTCTTGACTTAGCACAAATAT
>JAJHUR010089073.1:0-10055 GCA_027495735.1 Lutjanus campechanus | reverse complement strand
GATGATGATGATGATGATGGTCATGTCTCTGCTCACAACCAGCACACAAACACACCGCCTGTTGCCATGACAACCAGAGGAAGTAAATCACGACTTGACTGCAGCTCTCCGGTTGCACAACAGACACTTAACGCACACACACACATCAGAGAGTGGACCACCAGTGTGTTACTGGGCAGAGTGGGGAGTGTGTGTGTGTGTGTGTGTGTGTGTGTGTGTGTGTGTGTGTGTGTGTGTGTGCAGTCTTGGATCTACTCCTCAGTTCGCCTGTTGAATTCATGATTGAGTCGTAGCTTAGTGAGAAGGAGAGGAGAGAGGAGGAAAAGAAGGAAAGGACAAAGGAAACCTACTGAAATGGAAGTAAAGAAGACAAGAAGGGGAAGGGAGGAAATTAATGTAAATAAAGGAAATCAAGGGAAATAAAATAAAATAAAGGGACATAACTTAAAGAAGGTCAAGGGAAAGAAAATACCTGGTAACCAATGAAAGTAAAGTAAAGGATTTTAAAATGAAATGAACCCTTCCTGGCTGCAGCTGATGCGTCTCTTGACTTTGGGTCCAATGACACACAGAACAAACTGAGGATGACTCAATAACTCTTCATCATGTCAGATACAGATATCAGTCTGATACCATGTTCTCTTCACGTTTGGATGGACTCATCTGTGTTCATCTGTTGTTCAAACTGTAGTTTATGTGAATGAATCAGATTTTATTACACTTGATCTTTGATCCAATGATTTATTAAAACTCTGATCCTCAGTCTGGTCTCAGAGCTGTTTGCTTTAGATGAAATCTGTTCAGTGAATAAACCTGACAGCATCACGTGACTGTTGTGAGACACCTGAACACACCTGGCTCAGGGTCACAGCTGAGGCTGCTGGTTCAGTTTCCAGTGGGAGGACCAGTATCTGCACTTATAGAGCAGGAGTTCAACTTTTTACTATCAATAATTGATGATGTATGATCAATAATACATATTGCTCTCTGCATGGTCTTACCCTCGCAGATGAAGCCGATGAGCCCCCAGATGAAGTCGCTGCAGCTGTGGCAGAAGGTGGGTTTGGTCAGGGTGACTTTCTTCAGGCAGTGACCGGGTGCGGAGCTCTGGTACCGGGGCCGGACACCGGGGGACTGCTGCCTCTTCTTCACGGCCAGGGGGCTCGATGTCCGGCCGTCAGCCGCTTCAGAGTCGGCCATGTCCTCCAACACACACGAGGGGCCACAACACGGGGTGTGACCGCTTCACTTCTGGTGCAGAAAAGCCGGAATCTCTACAAAATATCCCCCCAGTGTGGAGACATCCCACCGGGGCCGACACGGCGGCTCAGCCCGGAGAAGGAGCGCCGTGCTCGGTGTGTGTGTGGAGCTTTTCTCCCGCTGCTTCAGAAGCTAATTATCCAGAGCAGGTCACGACTTTGTGATCAGATTAGTTTTCTGGTAAATGTGGCGTCGGTACAGAGTCATCCCACCGGCTGGACCCAGCGGTGCCACCCAGCGGTGCTGCCCGGAGAGAGGGCGCTGCGGCCGGCGAGTCTTCCAACGCTTCCCGCCGCACAGGATCGATAAATATCCAACTCCTGAGGTATCGATCGAGTGTCCACCTTCATAAAACACACAGTGGGTGTCTCAGGGAGGCGGTGGGCTCGGGGTTTTCAAGCCTTTTCGACGTCTTCTCACGCCGGAGAGCTCGTCCACCACGCCGAGATTAGAGTCCCTCCGCCCGGAGACAGCGGTGCCACCCAGCGGCGCAGCGCGGAGCACCGCGCGGAGCTCAGCGCGGAGCTCAGCGCGCCCTGCCCGGCCTGATTCCCGGAGCCCCCCGCTCTCAATAAAAGATGAAATATCGATCCGGTGAAGCTGGATGCTGAGTTTCAGACTGAAGCCGATCAGATGGATGAATGATGTTTTTCAGTCAGTCTGTCTGTCAGCCTGAAACCAGCAGCTCCTCCCGGCAGAAACACGCCACAAACCCGGCAGGAAAATGTCCAAAAAGCGGCCGGAGGTTCGCGGATTAACGTTATTCAACAAGTGTGAGCTGAGCCGGAGGGGGAAGCTTTCATTTTGGGTTTCTTCTTCCTTCTCAGAGGCTGATTCTTCTTCCGCGTCAGAGTCTCCAACACTGATTTACTCCTCCTCCTCCTCCTCCTCCTCCCTCCCTCTCCTCATCGCCTCTCCTCGTCTCCTTCCTCTCTCCCCTTCAATGCTTCCTCCTAATTACTGAGGCTGAATCTGATTAAATGAATGAGTGATTCATAAACAACGTATTTGACGCTGTCACCGTTACTTCCTCTTCCTGTTTGTTTCCTTCCTGTTTTGTCTTCACTCACCTCCTCCATCGTCTCTGATGATGTTTGGTTGGAGTCTCTTTGGTTTTTTGGACTCTGACAGCTGAGATTCATTCAAACATTTGTCCTGATGAAGGTTTTATGTGTGATAATTTGTTTTTATTATTAAATATTTGCATTTGAGACTCTTTTCTTATTGTATTTTTCATATTTTGCGCTGCAGCGTTGTGTCATGATTGTGGTGCAACAGGTGAAGAAACACAAGCTGACAAAATTCATGGTCAGAAGTCATAAATATAATCAGACATGGGCACCAGTGTTAAGACATTTAAATGGTCTAATTAAAGAATAATACTAATTTTATTTATGTAGCACTTTTCAAGCTTAAGCACAAAATGTTTTCCATATTAAAAAATGTACAGATCAAGAATTTGACATGAATGTTTGGTTTGTTTTCATCTTCATCTTTTATCACATAAATGTGCATGTAGGTTTGCTTCAAACAGCAAAACGTGGTGAACCACTTCCGTCCTGTTACACACAGCAGACGTGAGACCAAGTCAGAGTTTGTGAGTCTGAAGCGAGTTTTAAGAATTTGAACTCAGGTCTGAAGTCCTAATCTGTGACTTTAGAGTCCTTAAAAGTTATAATTCACTAATTCAGGGGACAAATTATTCAAAAAATATTGTTTGATCAGGATTTTCCCCCCAAAATGAAAATATGTCTGAAAATAAGATAAGAGATAAGACTTTCTTTTTTTTAGTCCCACAACAGGGACATTTTCAGTGTTACAGCAGCAAAGTGGACAGAAAAATAGAAAAAAACATTTTTAAAAGAAAGAAATAATCAGTATGTAAAGACAGAATATAAATAGGAGGAAAAATAATATAGGAGCAATATAAACAAGAGGAAATACTGCACATATTATACAGTCAAAATGATAAAAACTGACTTGTGTGAGGTATTAATATTGATATAAGGGACAATACACAGTGAACAGGTCATTATTTTTTTCATTATGAGGGTTTATTTCACAATAATGACTCACTGTACATTATCCTGCTTATTACATGGTTACATACCAAATATATATACAGTATGTATTTTTAGTGCACATTTATTTTATCCAAAATATTGATTTTAAAATGATTTAATTGTTCCTTCAGAGTCTCTCATCAGAACTGTGTCCATAGCAACAGTCTGAAACCTTAGAGTGCTGTAACTGACCAATCAGAGTCCAGTATTTTAAAAAAGTCATGTCATAAACATACACATCACTATGAATCTGATATATTATCAACAAAAACACACATAACTGCAGTGTGGCCGCTTCAGTTCCAGGTCGGGATCTATATCAGATGGAGAGACAGTGAAGAGGTCTGGGTGTTTACGCCCCCACCCTCAGGTGGCCTTACTGAGGTGAAGAACACTCCTCAATTAACCCAAACAACCCACAGGGAGACACCTTTAAAATGACAAAATCCATGAGATTTATTAATGAAGTTAAAACAAAAGTTTAACACGATAAAAACCAACACTGAGAGGCAGGAACACCAGCAGGCTTCAGGCCACAGGCCTCTGGTTTCTGCTGCCTGCACAGGAGCTTCACACCTCCTCCTCACTCAACACTTGGACAGGTTGTCTGCAGGAACACTGCAGGAACACTGCAGGAACGTTGCAGGAACACTGCAGGACCACTACAGAAACACTGCAGGACCACTGCAGGAACACTGCAGGAACACTACAGGACCACTGCAGGAACACTGCAGGAACACTGCAGGAATGTTGCAGGAACACTGCAGGACCACTACAGAAACACTGCAGGACCACTGCAGGAACACTGCAGGAACACTGCAGGAACGTTGCAAGACCACTGCAGAAACACTGCAGGAACACTTCAGGAACACTGCAGGAACACTGCAGGAACACTGCAGGAACATTGCAGGAATGTTGCAGGAACACTGCAGGACCACTACAGAAACACTGCAGGACCACTGCAGAAACACTGCAGGAACACTTCAGGAACACTGCAGGAACACTGCAGAAACACTGCAGGAACACTTCAGGAGCACTGCAGAAACACTGCTGGAACGCTGCAGGAACACTGCAGAACCACTGCAGGAACACTACAGGACCACTGCAGGAACACTGCAGGAACACTGCAGAAACACTGCAGGAACACTGCAGGAATGTTGCAGGAACGTTGCAGGAACGTTGCAGGAACACTGCAGGAACACTGTAGGACCACTACAGGAACACTGCAGGAACACTGCAGGAACACTGCAGGAACACTGCAGGAACGTTGCAGGAACACTACAGGAACACTGCAGGAACACTGCAGGAACACTGCAGGAACACTGCAGGAACGTTGCAGGAACACTGAAGAATCACTGCAGGACCACTACAGAAACACTGCAGGAACACTGCAGAAACACTGCAGGAACACTGCAGGAACACTGCAGGAACGTTGCAGGAACACTACAGAAACACTGCAGGAACACTGCAGGAACACTGCAGGAACGTTGCAGGAACACTGCAGGAACACTGCAGAACCACTGCAGGAACACTTCAGGAACACTGCAGGAACACTGCAGAAACACTGCTGGAACGCTGCAGGAACACTGCAGAACCACTGCAGGAACACTGCAGGACCACTGCAGGAACACTGCAGGAACACTGCAGGAACGTTGCAGGAACGTTGCAGGAACGTTGCAGGAACACTGCAGGAACACTGCAGGACCACTGCAGGAACACTGCAGGAACACTGCAGGAACACTGCAGGACCACTACAGAAACACTGCAGGAACGTTGCAGGAACACTGCTGGAACGCTGCTGGAATGCAGGATGAGCTCAACATTATCAGACAGAAATTAGATTTATTAAAAAAGTCAACAATATCCAAAATTTGACTTCTAACAGATTTATTTAAAGACAACTTCATTCTTCATGTTTCAGACGTTTTCCAGAGTCGCTGTTTTATCAGACGTCCTGCAAGTCAAATTCAAGCACTTTTCAAGAATTCTCACAGAACATTTTCGAGCTTTTCCAGAACCTTACAGCTGCAGTAAATTACATATTTATATACATATATACTCAAAATGATTACTTCACTTTTTCATGCTGTAAAAAAAAAAAAGAAATTATGTTTTGTGTTAGCATCCTACAGAAATAAAAGGAAACACAGCAAAGTTTCATGTTTCAAAATGTGTCTGTAAGTAGATTTATTGTTCTATGAAACCTGGTGGAGTCAATATTCAATTTATTTTATTTCTTTATCTTAAATGTGAAGGATTCATCAGGTTGCAGTTTATCATGAAAGTACAACTTCAGTTTCCACGACTTGAGTCAAAATTCAAACATTTTCCAAACTCTGAAAACACATTCAAGTCTCAGCGAATTTAAACTCTGTATTATGACTTTTTATTACGTTATGTTTGATTGTATCCAGATTTCTTCTTGTGTGTGTGTGTGTGTGTGTGTGTGTGTGTGTGTACAGATATCAGTAAGCATTAACAGCCAAACGTTCTCCAACAACATGGAACATTCTGATCAAACTGTTCAGGGAACAAATAAATCCAAACCAACAGCTGATCTCAAAATGCAGAGTGAAGACATGAAGGACGATGGATGATCAGGATTAATGCGTCACCACCTGCTCACTGGACATGATCCATTACTTTATTTTATTTTGATTTAATGTTTATTTATGGGGACAAGTATGCAGCATAAATCAATGCCACACAAACTACATCATTTATAGCTCATTTGTGATGCCCGTCCAGAGCTGAGCCTCAAGATACAAAAGACTCAGCTACAAAAACACAAGTAACAGAACAATACAAGATACAAACTACAAAACATCATTAGCACCACAGAATAAGAAGCACCGAGTTATTCCTGACTGATTCCTCTTCAAAAACTGTTTGAGTTTAAAGTGTCTAAATCAGGATCCAGTCTGAGTTCTACAGGTTAATTATTCCACATGAAAAACGTTTCCCACTGGATGTTCCACGTGTTACTGAGCCTGAAGCTCTGAATGGAACCACGAGGTCACTGAGCACCTGAGGAGCCTGATTATGTATTTATGGAGTTTGAGATTGTTAAGATTAATGAAATGATCAAAACTTATCATATGTAGTTTCTGAAGAACATGACAATGATGTGATCTTATTGGTTATTGGTTGGTTTGGTTATTGTTGATGCTGCTTGTGACCAAAGAAGTTACAAAGTAACTCAGATGAAACAGTTTGCAGTATGAAATGTGAGACAGACTCTGATAAATCTGAACGCAGCCCTGCTCACCATCTTAATGTTCCGGAGGTATTTTACCTCTGAGACCTGTTCAATATGCTGTCCATTAATATTTAGATTTAACATATTAGTTTCTGTTAAACTGGTCACCATTCACTTCCATTGTTTGGGAGATTCTGCAGCACTGTTTTCCTGTGAAACTCCAGCAGAGATTTGTGAACTAAAAAAAGCTAAACCTGACCTTCAATCAGCACGAGGGTGAGCAGATAATGACTGAATAATTTTCATTTTTGGGTGAACTATCCCTTTAAAACACTCCTTGTAGTATTTTATTGAACATTAGAAGAAACGCCATGAGAAGAAAATGTGGAGACGAACAGCAGGCAGCTCTTCATCTTTGTCCTGATCTGGAGCATGAAGACTGATCTGGTTTCTCTCGAGGTGCAGACAGCAGAACTACAGGCTGCTGGATTAGGGGCCACACTCAGACATCAGAATACTCTCTGGGCCCTCAGGGGACGGCATCTCCAGGGCAACGACTGATGGTCACCTTTGGTAGCAGATGAGTGTCAGTAACACATTAGCATCATATACATCATCCTCTTCATGGAGGCCGCCATGTTGGACCTCCATGTTTCTACAGGAGCCCAGAACAGACAAACCAAACACTGACTCTTCACACAGACTTAGACACTGTTTTGTGAGATTCACAGCCACCGTAGGTTCTCCTACAGTTCATGTTTGGCAGGTGAGTTGTTTGCTTTCTGCTATTTCACCACTAGATGCCAGTAAATCCTGCACACTGGTCCTTTAATGCACATTTTCATAAATGTTGGGATATATTTGTGAAAATGTACTTTATGTTTGTGTCCATCACAGCAGAGTTGTACCTCCTGTCCTTGACCACTAGATGTCAGTGTGTGACAGTGAAACTGATGAGGACTCTGTAGTCTGGAGGAGAACCTGCTGCTGTGCCTCTGAGCAGAACCTGAACCAGAGTGACTGCAGGAAGGAGCAGGAGGAGAACACTGACACTCGGCACAGTCAGTCTCTGTTTATGTGGGGGGTCATGGATGTCACGATTGCTGTTGTCTGATGTATACTGCCTTACTGACTGACCTGTGAAAACGATTATCCCCTCGGGGACAATAAAGAACCTACTACTACTACTACTGTTCATGATGTCACTGATATCTCTGAAAATTCCCTCCAATCAGGCTTCACAGCTTCAATTTGACCAAACACAACAGTGAAATACTTCATTTATTATGATGTTGGTGCAAACTGTTCATCACCTCCACATGATCTGACTTTGTGCAAAACAAATTTCAAAACTGTTAAAACTTTGCTGAAAAGTTTTGTTTTTTAAATTGTGTATTTCTGTATCATTTCTGTCACTGATTTCTAAACTTTTGTAGTTTCTTGTCACAGCTGGTAAATATTTGTGCCGGAAAACCTTTTTAACGTTTAATATTTAACAGCAACAACTGATTTTTGGCTTATTAGAATTACAGGTTGGCACATAATATAATTTTGATCTGCAGGAATTGTAATGAAATCTTCTCATTGGTCAAAATGTCGACCAGCTGATTAACACTGACACATTTAGATGATGATTCATGTGTGTTGTAGATGATCTGTATTACAATTCTTTTCCAACATGTGGAAATTCACCTGTAGATCTCTGGCACTGTTATGATTAATAACTGATATCTATAGTTCATTTAAAGAGAAATCAGTGAAGGTAAACCAGTTTTGACTTGTTGAAATGTGCAAATATCTTTGTAAAATGTCAGAACTGTTTTTAATTTGTGTTAAATAAACACTTTCCTGTAGATAATCAGTGAAGAAGTTTGTACCAAAGTTGTGACCATCTGAGCCAAAGAGGGAGGAGGAGGTGCCGTCATCATCCTGACCAGCAGGTGGAGCTGCAGGCTGCGTTCAACACAACTGGACTCTGCAAAAACAAAACAAAACAAAAAAACCCCTGACAGAAATGAATCAAATTCTGACCTTTACTTCTGACGCCGTCAGCTGATCTGAGCACAGTTCTGACTGAATTCACACAGAACACAAACAAAAAAGCGAACAGAGGAGAAAATTAAAATACATTTGTTTTCTGTCGATCAGAGAAAAGTGGATCAATAAAGAAAAACATGTGAAAGTTCAACAGAGTTCAGTTTCTTCTCAAAGTACCTGCTGCAGAATGAAGCAGACTGAAAGCAGCAGAGGATGATGGGAAATGATGTCATGTGACAGATCAGAGAGGATGTTAAGATTCAAAATGTTTTATTATTTGTTGAGTGTTTTGACTCAGTGTCAGAGAACCGGGGTCATTATTGATCCAGTAACCCAACAAAATAACATCATGGAGGACAAAATTAAAAACAAACAAATAAATAAATGACTCAATAAAAATAAAAGATAAATGTAGGCGTTAAATAATCTATAAAATGTAAAAGTTTTATTTACCTTTGTGATTTGACAAATGTATTACCTCCCCGTTATTATTATTATTATTATTATTATTATTATTATTATTATTATTATTATTGTTGTTGTTGTTATTAGCAGCACACCTATAACAGGTAACAGGTGAACCTGTTGTGGTATTAATTGTTCTCCATACAGAAAGAACCTGCAAAAACAAGCAGTTGCATTTAGCTCCTCCTCTCTGCTGGTAATTAGCTGGAAGATACCATGTGTGGATCAGACCATTAAAAGAAATAAAAATTTACATAAACCAAAACTAAAGAACAAATATTCACACAATAATTATATATATGCAGTGATATTCCTGCACAGAATGAAATGAAACACATAAATAAACTTAAAGCGATATTCCACTTTAAGAGATTAACCCACGTAGTATATACTCACCACCATGTTGATGTGATGGTGGATGAAAATCTTCAATTTCCAAAACAATCCTGGAGTTTTAGGAGAAACAGAGTAGCAGCCTCATCCAGTACAATGGCAGTGAATGGCTACCACGGATAAAACGTTAAAAAAAGAATGAAACAAACACAAAATGTCTCCATCCTGCTTGTGTGGTGTAATCCAAGTGTCCGCGAGCCGCAACATTAAAAATTAACCGCAAAAGCTGACATTTACACCATGTTTTTAGCAGAAATATCAGCTGTTGCACGTAGCCGGTAAGATGTAAACATGGCGTCGATCTCGCGAGACTTCGGCATGTGCGGCCATTAGGATATATATGAAGTCTCGCCAGATCGAAGCCATGTGGCTACGTGCAACAGCTGATATTTCTGCTAAAAACATGGTGTAAATGGCGTCTTTTGCGGTTAATTTTTAATGTCGCGGCTTGCGGACACTTGGATTACACCACACCAGCAGGATGGAGACAGTTTGTGTTTGTTTTGTGTTCTATTTTTAACGTTTTATCCGTGGTCACCATTCACTGCCATTGTACTGGATGAGGCTGCTACCCTGTTTCTCCTAAAACTCCAGGATTGTTTTGGAAATTGAAGATTTTCATCCACCATCACATCTAC
>JAJHUR010089072.1:0-23674 GCA_027495735.1 Lutjanus campechanus | reverse complement strand
GGGGACTACACGTTATCTCTAGATTTACAAAATCAACCTACCTGTAGCCTAAATGGTTCCTAATCAAAGTTACAAAAAGTTGCAAAAGGACTCCTGCACACTATCTAACTTGCAATATAACATTTATTTGCAAGGTTCTGGTACTAGACTTTCATCGGGCAAACCATTTGTGTCCATGAAAAGCCATCTTAAATAGGGAGTGGTTGTCTGTCTACAACCAATCACACTCCCCACACGCAAAATTTAATATATTAAAACACACTACAATATCCCAAATAGAGACAAAAATGAAGCTCTCTATATGATAACAATCAAATGTATCCCCAACATGCCTGAATGGGCAAATTCACAAAGGATAAACCACATTCACAACAAATATACATCCAGTATATAATAATTTTGTCCCTCTTTTTGCTTGTGGGGAATGTCCTCATTACAGACAACTGGTATCAGTCTATCAGTGAGCTTGAACAAAGTCCGACACAGTAAATCCACCCATCTGTCATGAGAAATAAACTTTTCATCAACTCAGCTCTTCTGTTCTCTGTGGCCGGGGGCTGATGTAGTGATTTGTCCTGTGATTTAGTCTCAAATTAGTTTGAAGCCAGTAAATGTTCAGTAAATAGCCCCTCATTAAAAAATAAAATACATCAGGTCTGCATATGTCCCCACCCAACAATAATTAAGAAGCTTGTCTTCTTATTAAAGCAACACCAGCCACTGTCCAACAATGAGAATTTGGCCGAGCATATTGACCAACCAACCGACCAGAAGGTGTCAGCCCCAGATAAATAGCACCACAGGCAAGAGGATTTTGGTTTGAACTGTCCCTTTATATCAAATATCGATACTTCAGAAACATACATATTTATTGGCTGTACCGACTCCATGGCAAATACTTTTATAGCCTCAGGAAGATGTGCTCAGTATGAAGAACTCGCTCCAGCTGCTCAACAGCAATGGATTTTAAACATTGTCTCTGTTTTCCACAAACACCTCGTCGTAACAATGCCGTCATTTCCAGCAGCAGCGTGACTGTAAATCACACCTGAGGCGGCTGAGTTGAGTCACGCCATAGAGTCATGCAGCATACTGCTGTGTTCATAAGACCCCACTGTGGCAGGAGAAAGGTCTATGGATGAGTCAACGCTGGAGAAAGACACATAGTCGAGTTAATCAATAGAATGTTCGCTTGTGTGTTTCTCTGTGCTCCCATCATGCTTTGACCTTTTCCAGTGACTTTATTCCTCCTGGCAGATTAAGTCACTGAGGGGGAGATGTGCTCAGCCTGGAGATTTATACACAGATGAACCGCTCTTATAATTAATTTGGTGGATCTTGTTTGTATGTTCATAAGTAAAAGTTGGATACATATTGCACTGTCATAGTTTACTTATGGCTTCCACCATATTCAGCATTTCCTCCTGTCTCCCCAATACAAGAATAACTTCAAAGCTGATCCTGTCTTCTGCAGAGTGTGTTTATTTAGGCCTGAATAGAAAGTCGGAAGAAAAAAGCTTAAATATTGCATTAAAAAGTTTTCACGGCTGGCTGAAGTGGAGAAATTTGCATTTATAAAAAGTGTAGATGGAAGGAAGGTCATAACACATTTTACACTGCACAATGCACCTTGACTTTATTGTTCTGTAGATGAAGCATTCATGTGATGCTGCCACTCAGTGTTATGCCTCCTCTCTACCAGACAGTACAAAGAGCCCAAACAAGGGCTTGTTTTACATGTCACTCCTGTCTGTAACCATAGCAGCTGTCAAAAACAACACATGGAGTGACAAAATCTTCAAAAAAAAACATACATACATCTTTGGTGTAAAGCAGCAATGAAAAGTCTTGATGTGTTAGAGCGACTGGTTAAATATGTCACCTTGTCACCTGTGCTCTGATCCACTGTTTATGTGTTAAAAAGATCAGGAGTTTGTTTATAACCTGTGTAACATACACATACAGGCAACCTGAACATGTAAATGTTGATTTTGATTGTGCAGAGTAGCGAGATTATTGTTGTTGTGTCTAATAGTATATATTTAGCTGTTAGACAGACCCATTCATGCTAGAAAAGGCATATTTTGAACATTTATTCAGTAGGTGAATAAGTACAAGTAAAAGATGGTTTTCTGTGAAACTTAAGGGGCCTTCGGCCAGTTTTACATATGACGGTTACTTCACTTGCCATGGAGGACTATTCAGCCTGTAAAAACAGTTGTATAATGTCTCCTTTGGCTCTGGAGGATGTTTGTAAAGTATGAGAAAATTACCCTGATGATGCTGATACCTTGATCAACTGAACTGGTGGCATGGAGAGAAAGATGAGGGCAATTTAGGGGCAGTTAAGGTCTAATGAAAGTTTATGTCGTGTTGCTTTGTGGGAAATGTAGGATCCAGTGTTTTTGAAGGTTGACTCCTAAGGGGACTAAAAGTCAAGACATCCGCTCCATTACTTTTTAATCTGTCTTGCAGTACAATATTTTAATTACCTTAAAGATTTGATTTAATGCAGGGGTGTCAAACTCAATTTCATCCTGGGCCACATCAGCATCATGGTTGCTCTCAAAAGGCTCGTTGTAAGTGTTAAGTAACTGCCTCTGCATTCAATTATCGATATCAGTGTGTGGATAAAAAAAAAATGGTATACATTCTGGGACATAGTTTATGCGCACCATCTCAGGGCTGTACATTAACCTTTCAGCATGTAGCACTCATACTACAGAGGTTGGAAGTGAAAATGCAGCATAAGTATAAAACATCTGTTTGCATCTCTAAAAACCACCACATTTTATTACTTGAATAGGCCTGTGACTGGCAAAGGACATTAATGTTGCATACAGGGCAACAAATCTGACAAACATTATCTTTATTGTAAATTGCAGGGACGTAACACCTCTTGCTATACAAAAGATCCATATATTACATTTCTAATCAGCAGGCCAAAAAACATCTGTACATTTCTATCACCATACAAAATGTACTCTCTCTCTCTCTCTCTCTCTCTCTCTCTCTCTCTCTCTCTCTCTCTCTCTCTCTCTCTATCTCTCTCTCTCCAATGTTAGACCAATGCTAACCCAGCTTGGACATAAGGCTGTTCCTGGCTAATGTCCGGTCGGGAAAATGAAACAGACATATCTGGCTAGCTGCCTGAAAAAAGGGAAACCGGAGACTTATGTACCCACATCTTCATCAGCAAAGTCAAAAAATACACTACAGACTTGTTTCATATATATATATTTCTGTCTGTAAATCACTGTATCTTAACCTTATATATTGATTTATTTTATTTTGCTGTATATTTTATGCTCTTCTACAGTAAATTTAATTAATTCTTTGTATATACGTATATATATATATATATATATTTGTTTGTGTGGCATGAAGGAACTAGAACTCTCATTTCTTTGTGCAACCCGGTGTTGCAATGATAATAATTGACCTTGATAATTGCGCTTTCATTGTTCAACAAACTTGTCACGACTGTCTGTTTAGCTTTTGTTGCTCAGTCCTTCGCTCTACTTTCCATGAGGACATACTGTTGTTGTGTTCAATGTGAAGTCACTCTGGTGAGACACTCACGCTCACACTCAATCTCAGTTGCAACAATATTATAACCCTATTGTGTGTTATTAAGTGTCCAGAGAGTGTACTTGAATGAAGCTTAGCATTTATTAATCCACTCATGACATTCAAGGCAATTTCTGCAAGGTTAAATCCAGACAGAAGCAGTGTGTGCGTTTCTTGTGATTTGCCTTTTCTGTTCTCCTTAAAACTGACAGAAAGTGTCCCGACAGTGCTGTACCATATCTCCACCGTTGTCAGCAGCGTCTTGTTCTGTTGTGGCATCCTGACGTGTATGTGTGATTGATAGATGACCGGCCTGACTCCTGCCAGGCACTTGAGTCAGGTGAACTGCCAGAGTACCAGAGTTAATGGCCTTGCTCATCGCCAATAGAAGCCTCTGCAGAAAGCGCACACACTCAAAATTACATCCCACATGCTACTTGTGTGTCCTTACCCCTGCTCTGTCACGTACATACACTAGGCGTCCAGGTGTCTTCCTATCCACTACCACAAGCTCAAACTTCTTACCTGCCCTCACTATAAACCAGAAAATCAATGGGGCCTTTTTGTCTCCCTGAGGCTTCTAAAGACAAATCAATCAAGGCCGATCTATTGTAATAAGGACGCGTCAGCCTTGGACGAGGCAGAGGAGATGCTGCGAACATTGGTTATAGGATTTTCCGTCGAGGGGAAGAGAGGCTCAACAGACAGGGCGAGGGCTTTTGTTTTCATTGAGTGGCTGTTATGTGAAGTCCACCCCTGCTTAGTAACTCCATCGTCGCTGCCAGCGGGCCGCTCTGCTCCTGATTGTAAGGTGCTTCAGTCAGCAGTGATGCTCGCTTCGTCAGGAGCGGGATTAACGCTCTCAGAGGCCTTTCCCACTGACTGGAGGCTTTAGACATTAATGAGATTCCCACCTTAGCTCTGTTATGCAACATTGAACTATGTGTTAAACTATTCAACAGATCTTTGCCAGATGGCCGCTGTACCCATGATCAGAATGTTAAATTCATTTTTGCAGAAGCTCATTGTATTTACTATGAAAAAAATACATAATGACGGGTTGTTAGGTTGTTGTGAGTTTAAGGGCCTTTTCACACCTAAAAGTCTGAACCAAGGTCCATGGTTTTGTTATATTGTTTATATTTGATCTGATTAGTTTTGGTTTCACATTGCTATAGTTATGAGCATTTACATGAGGTTCATCTCCTTATAATTGCAATTGATTGAAGTGTCAGATTTTTTCTGAGTTCCCTAATTGACTATTTATAAAGTTGTCGGACCAAATGTCAATTAAACATTTGGTCTTTTCCTCTCCTCATGTGCAATGGTGGAGATCAAAGTGAAAAGTCAGAAAGTCTGAACGAAATGAGGTGTCCCTGTGGCCAGATTAAGTTGCGGCAGAAATGAGCTGTCTGACCCTCAGAATAACCCTCCTGTTTAATCCTAACCCCATCGTCAGACAAGAACATTGATGTATGATTCTGCAAAATCCCAATTTCTGTGTGTAATGGTTTCAGGCTTTAGTTGACTTGTTTCCCACGTTATTTTGAAGTTCTTCTTTATGTTTTTGCAATTTTACTTCTTGACTTTTCCCCTTTTTTTGATTGCAGATTTCAGGTTTCACCTGCCCTCGAATAGCCTCCCTGTGTATTTAGTCCTTCCCTCCTTTCTTTGACAGTTTGTCTTCATGTCAGGTGTTCACCCCAGTGTTTCCCTTGTGTTTTGGGGAATATACTTTGTTTATGGACTTAACCAGTTCTTTTGGATTTAGATTGCTGTACCTGCATGCTTTTTTGCCTCTGTTTTGCCTTGGACTGTTTATACCCATGCTAACCCACTTTGTCTTTGAGCATATTTGATTACTTTGAACTGCACCAGTCTGCCTCCTCTCTGCACATTGGGCCCATCATTTTATTTTCCATCCACCACCCAGACCTCTACACCTTTACTTTCTGCCTTACTACATAAAGGCAGAAACATAAACACTACTTCATGCTTTGGCACAGATGATAAACATTGGATGTAGATTGGGAGGTGCAGTATAGTCAGATATGTCCCAGGAAGCTGTTGTTCATTGTGTGCAGTATTCATATGCTGACATATTACATGACCCCAAAATTTACTGTGCTTTAATTTGATTAAACATAAATATACGAGCCTCAAAATTAAGTAATAAAATACCTTAAGTTTTAGGCTTTATCATGTCATTTGATATTTATCTATGTCCAGTTGCTACACAATGAACCTGTGGTTTTTGGGTATCTCCTGGGGTCACCCAGGGCAGTTGCCCACTTGGTATTCCAGCCTTGAATATCCAACAACAACTACTGTTCAGAGTGTGTTTAAATCTGGTATAATTATGGTTCCTACTTTCATTGTGATTTGGTTACCTTAGGGCTTTTCCTCAAATGTCACTCTCAGGAAAACTTTAGACTTCCTCACTACTTGTAGGGATGAATGGAAAAATTTTAGTATGATGTTTGAACATTAATGTATTATGGTGCATAACGAGCAATGAAGCCCCATGGGACTGCTAGCCAGTCTGGTGTTTTTGATGATACAGTATACTCTGGCATATACTGTAGTTGACTGGAAAAGTCATTTACCTTTCCTCCTTCAAAGTACTTTCTTATTCCAGGGTACACTTCTCAATATAATAACTTAACTCAAAATATTCAGATGACATGGTTCAGGATGGCACAGGACTCTTCAAAGCTCTGTTTACTCTGTTTTTCCTCCATGAAAAGTAATCAGCTTTTAAGCTCACAGGCAGAGCGTATGGTCTCATTCATACTGATCCTGTGCAGAGATCTCGGGGAACAACACCTGGAATGATGATTTTTTGTTTGTTTGTTTAACTTTCTGCATATGTTTGTGTGAGTATGTTTTGCATTTGTGCAATTGATCACAGTTGGCTGATGCTGATGAATATTAATAATCCTACAGAGAGCATTAGATAGACATCTGCCCAGAGCACTTCAGAGCACCTCATCACAGTGAACTGAGCCAGGCACCGCTCACTGAATACATATCTGTTTATCTATTTGTCTGGTTTTCTTGTCAGGTCTTTCAGTCTGTCTAGTTAAGGTTTCACCTTATTCATCAGTATTTATCAGCCCCAATGCTTTCTTTTCTTCACCATCAATTTGCTGCAGGAAGCTGAAAATAAAGCTAAGCCCCTCAGGTAGCATTAGCTTAGTTATTTCAGCTATTACAAATACTTTGTGGTTGTACATAATAAGATTTTTCAGATATCCGACAAAAGACAAAGACAAAAAACAGTATAAACGACATAACAAGATGTAACAAGACAAAAATCAATGTAAAAGATCCAACAAACAAAAGACCCAAAGTCAAGTTGAGACATTTTTAACTCATTTGTGAAGGTCTTGAAGCAGAGAACACATTTGGAGTGCTCATAGCCGTTCTTATATGTGGCAGTAAATCCATACTTTACGTTTGCTGCGTCATACTTGTTTGGCCAGGAGTTCTTTTGGATTTTTTGGGGGGCAGGCACATGTCTTACATGCTTTGGTGTGATGCTGGATTATATCTGTCCACACAAAAGTTAGACAAAGATGGACAGCCAAAAGAGCCAAAATAGTTACTGAGCTAGCTAACATAGGTGCTTCAGGTGGAAAATGTCCTCTCGGAACCTGTTTAAGCAAGGTTTTTTATGCCCAGTATCTTTTATGAATCAAACTTAGGCACACCATTATATATGATCTTAAGACTAAGTTCAAGTACAAATCTAAGAACATTTTTATAAACGAGGCCCCTATTTATGGCCCTGCTAGCAGTCTGATTTACGCTTGCTTTTTCTCTGTTTTAGCTATCTACCTGTCTGTCACATATTTATCCACAGACCCAGCCACACATTTTCCTGCACACACATACTTCTGGCCACAAACATTCATCATAACCTCTGAGAAAATAATGGATGCAGCTCACAGGTTCAATTCCTGGAATAATCACACGCTGATCTGCGGCTTCAGCCTCTGATCTCAGCCCTCTGATTAGTAGCTCCAGTGTCGTTATCCTTCTGTCACATGTGTACTTATACACTCTCATTTCACACCGTTCCCCAGAGATACTCTCTGCATGTACGTGCTCGCGCTCATGAGTATGTGGGGAGGTTTTTTTTTTTTTATTGTTGTTCTGTTGCAATATACCGCCACGTTCACTTGTTAGTGTGGGAAAACCAACAGCTCTGACACACACACACACACACACACACACATATATGCACAAACACCTCCCCTTACTCACACACATCATTACTCACCATAAAGAACCAGTGGCCTCTGGGCTCCTTCACCGCAGCCCACTGTAATGCCTCGTCTCCCAGGCCATTCATAAGCCGTAATGTGCGTCATGGCGTGGAGTAGATCAACACGAGTGGCGGTGGCTTGTATCGCCTGCGAAGATACTGCATCCAATTCCATGCATCACACCCACTATGGCTCATTTGCATCAGAGTAATATGGTGTTTTACTACAGGCGAGACCAGAGTGTGATTTGTTGGCAAGATGAGTAGTGAATCAATGATAAATATTTGATATCAAAATCAAATGTCACGCAAATGTGTTTTTTTTCTCTGAGCATGCAAACATCTGCTATGTTCATAAATTTATGAATGACAGCCTGGCATAATGCTACATAGTTATAGCACATACAGTACATACAGTACGCAGTGGTAAATCTTAGCTGTTGAATAGACAGTGGTGCAGATTGTTAGGTGCACAGATTGCATTATTCGTCATGTCAATTCTCTTCACTGGCGGGGTGTAACAGAGGGATCCTTCATCTCCTCTCTTCCTCCTCATCCTACCCGTCAGTGTCAAAGCTCAGCTGCCTTATAAAGCCTGTGCTTTAATGTCAGACAGGCAGCTTCAAACATCCTGTCTTTCTCTTTGTACATGTCTCATTTCTGTCTTTCTCACTTCCTCTGCCTTTCTCACTTTCTGAACACCCCTTTACTCTTTCTATATTTTCTTCTCTTCCTCCACTTTTTTCCACTTCTTCTGTCATCACACCTTGCTCTTTTTTGTTTCTCATCCCTCCCTGCCCCGGCCGTCTCTCCAACTCTGCTTTCACTCCATCACCTTCTCACTCTGGTACACAGCTGTCAGACATGGCAGTGAGTCGTATCACACTGACCCAATCAGAATTCAGTATGAGGGGGCATTTCTTCAAAGTGAATGCTAGCTATTGGTAAGCAGCTGCTTTGGAGCAGAAACTGGGGTGAGACAGACAGACAGACGAGAGGCAATGGGGACTCAACTTCTCACTGTTCACTGATTCTCTCTGCTTGGAATTCCTGATTAGTCAGGATGCTGTGGCTGTTTTTAAAGGGACAGTTCAGTCAAATGATACTGGCAAGGTCTGAACTGGTAGATGTCATTAAAGAAAATGCTCTGATGAAGATTAGTTTAATGAGCAGTGGGAGATGACGAGGAAATGTTCATGCAAAGATTCTCATCAAGGTTTAAACAAATGGGTGCACATTGAGCGTATATAGTTTGAATCTCCATGACCCTTTGAAATATGATATAAAAAGTACAAACACATTACAAGCTCCCCAGTGCCTGTCAACCACCACAATAGCAGACCGTTCCTTTTCAATTTCACTGGCTGAAGAGAGGGCAATATTAGATTTTTGCAAATAATTTCTCTTGGGGAAGCAGCCAGTGGGCTTCAGCCAGCAAGCTGTTGATGGTAACACTGCCAGCAGCATTTGGTCTTTGCTGCTGATGCTGAGTTTGGTGTGTTAATATGAAATGTCGTACAATCTCTCAACATGCCATTAATGACAAATCATGTATGTATTATTAACTATTACTTCTATTACAACTGTTATTACTCTTTTTTACTACTTCTACTATATAATTACTAATGCTGCTACCCTGTTCTAGAAGCCTACTATCACACCTATAAACATTAAAGTTGTTGCACACTGTTAGCATAGCTGAATGTCAAAGTACCGGCTCCACAGTGGAGGAGCTACTTCCAAAAGAGGGAGTGACTTCAGTAGGGTGGGAGCGGTTTGGTTACAAAAGATCAGATGACAGCAAATCATGGTAATATTTTAGTAGTACAAAAAGACTGGAACAACAAATGGGAGAAATGCAACAAACACATTTCACCACCTCGAGCAGAAGCACCTGATTGAGTCCAACAAAAGCCAAAAGTCCCATGAGGAGAGCTCAACAGCTAATGGGAGTTCAAAACTAAAGATGTTTTCTGTATTTTGTCATATTTGTCAAGAATACCATTTTCGCAGAATACCCTGAAATATCGTGATTTTATTTCAGGGCCATATTGCCCCACTGATGCTCTGCAGTGGGTGACTGCACTGCAGCAACCTGCTGGGAGAGACTCTCAGTGGCCCGCTGAGATTTTGTACCTGAACTATGAGCAGGAGACACACATTTACTTTCTCTGACTGTGTAGAAATCTGATGTTTTCACATCACACATCAAGAAGAAAAGCATTATGAGACTCATGTTGGTTGATATAGGACTTTAGTGCAGAAATCCAATTTGACTGGAAAAATTCAGTACAGCCCTAGTGTTAAATCACTCTTTAAGTAACAAAGTTATCAGTAAAATGTACTAACTATTATAAATTATATTATTGGATTTATTTCTCATGCATATAACATACACTATCTGTCCATCCCATTTATATCAATAAAGGTAGACTAAATATTAGAGGCAGCTCACAGTAGAATTCAACAGCACTGCAGCAACACAACCACACAGATTAATTAACTCCTCTTAAGCAGTTGCAACGAAAACTGAACATTATAACCTTCATGAAGATGGGATTTACTGCATTTAGTCTGCAATAGTTTAGCTGTAGGTGTAACAGAGAAACTGGCAACTGTGTGTATTAGCAGCATAATTTAACTGCTTCATATACTCTTGGATAATGAAAATACATAATATTTCATCAGCAGAATATATTGTTTGATGTGGAATCTTAATATACAGTATATATACACACACACATACATATATACATACTATACTTATACATATATGTAAATGTTTATATATCTTATAGCTACTGTTACTAGTGGGTATCACTGCTACTACAAGTGTCTGTCATAAATATTAGGCAAAGATGTCAGCTCCTATAACATATGCTGCAGATGTCATTTTGAATCATGAAGGTGCAAGTTCTTAAAAACTCACCCTCTGATCTTGACTTGCGGCCTGTCACCACACCGCAGATGTTGCCCATAAATTTCGGTGTCCCTTTTTTTTCCCCCTTCAGAAATCGGTCAGCGGTTTTGCGTAGGCAGCGAGCATCTCCTGGGGACTGGCTCAACGGCAGGTGTCTCTGTCTCTGTCACAGTGCCATGTCCTCATCAGTCAGGTCACTGCTAACATCACGCAGTGCAGGTCTGAGACCTGATGCTACATCATCTGATGTACTTGTAAATTCCTTCTTATCATGGTGGACGTCTCAGTAGTATCAGCACTTTAATCTGTTATTTCAAAGTTGCGACCAGTCAAGAGCTTTTCATACTCCTCCTCTTTATACATTTATGACTTAACCCACAATACCATGTTTAATGTAGATATGGGGAAAGTAAGTGAGACTAATATAATAATGCTGTTATAAAAAATGATGGAAAAAAACGATAAAAAGGTGAGTTTATGAGACCAAACCAGCCATCTGTATTTTTCATGAGATTCTGTTTCATCAGACCGCTCTTAGATGAAGACATGAAAGAATACTGAGCACAGATGTAACTCAATCTGAGTTAGGTTAACTCAACTCATTTGGTTGAATAGAAAAGGGTGTACTTTGATGAAGTTGGAAAGGTTTTGGATTTGTGTGAAATGGAAAGACCTTGAGGCCAATCCTTAGCGTGTCTGTACATTTTTAAAATCTGATATGAATCTACCACTTCAGACACACAAATGTCAGCGATGCATCAGCACACAATCACGTTTGCAGTACACACATACATTTCATTTCAACTGCAGGCAAAAATAAGCCTGGTTGCACTTTGACCATCAGTGTGAATCCATGAAAAATGCCACTTAATATTCTGATGTGCAGCAGAGTCACAGCTTGGTTTGCACACTTAATAATGAACATCCCCCACAGATAAATATAGTCATTCTGTTCATATGAAATGCAGCAAAAAGAGTAAGTAAACAATAATAATACTGCTGACTGATATTGAATATTGAGCTCTCAGACAAACTTTAGATTTGCTCACCACAGGAATGCAAATTGTTATTTATTTACTTTATATTAGACACATTGGAACACATGCATCTTTATTTACAGCTTTTTATTATTACTTTACTTAATGAATAGTTTAACATCTTTGGGAAAACACATATTGCGTATCATATCTCACTCCTGACAGATGAGAGGCTGATTCCACTCTCATGACGTGTCTGTTGAATATGGTGTTCATCCAGCAAGCAGATAGCTTAGCTTAGCATAAAGACTGGAAAGAGGAAAAAACAGCTACTGTAGCATATGAAAAAGTGTAGCAGCTCACTGTGGCTGCTCCTTCCTGTTCCATTACTTCCTGCAATATTTAAAAGGGTACTCCACTTTACATGATTAACCCACTCAGTAAGTGCTCACCACTATGCCGATGTGATGATAAGTGAAGATCTTCAGTTCACAAAACAATCCTGGAGTTTTGGGAGGAACAGGGTGGCAGCCTCATCCAGTACAATGGCAGTGAATGGTGACCACGGATAAAACGTTAAAAAAAGAACACAAAACAAACACAAAATGTCTCCATCCTGCTTGTGTGGTGTAATCCAAGTGTCCGCAAGCCGCGACATTAATAATTAACCGCAAAAGACGCCATTTACACCATGTTTTTAGCAGAAATGTCAACTGTAGCATGTAGCCGGTAGGATGTAAATATGGCGTCGATCTCGCGAGACTTCCACACGTGCGTCCATTAAGATATATACGAAGTCTTGCTAGTATCACTTTAAAATTGATCCACTGACAAAAAACAACAGTTGTCTTATTTTGTTGTCTCTTTTTTGATGAGCAATTGCCAGTGCTAACCACATTGACGAATATATTTCATTTCATTTCATTCACTAATACCAGATTACTTGTAGTGTTTCCATGTGCTACATGAATCCAGTGCAGAAATGGTGGAATCCGTCACTACCAATAAAAGTTAACAGTTAGAGAGATAATTATAGAAAGTAAACACATTGAATGACATTGGCTAAGGATTATAACTTGATGTGTCAGTGGCAGAAACCACCAAAATACATGATGACAACAAAACATATTTATATACTAAGCCAGCAAAATACTTGAAGCTTATATGTAGTAGCCTATTGATCTGAATTTCAATAAGAAAGATAATTTTATTTCTCTTATATAATTGGGATACTTAAAAATATAATATTTTTCATACACCTGCCCTCTGTGGCAGTGTGTCTGTGTAAATAAAAAGCTGTATCTACTTTGTGAAGAAAAGTACAATATGTGTATCAGCCTGAAAAGGTGCAGAAAAGCTGAAAATTAAATTACATTGTATGTTTTTTTCTTTCACTTTATAATTGTAAATAAAGGTCTGCGAATCCAGGCAGCCTCATCTGCATTAGTGAAATCAGCTCTGCACCCTGCTCTGTTGACAATATCTGAACAAGATCATTGGCCTCTCTCTGCACCCCAGAATCCACACACACACACAGAGCCAAGGACCATAAAGGCCAGCCTTCACATGGCACATCAGGGCCCCCTTCCCACTCTCACACACCTTCCACTGTGATTCATCTCCCTGGCAGTGTGAAGTGTAAAGGAGATTATTACCAGTGAAGGGCTCAGCCCCCCTGAAGATCTACTGCTCTCCCGTCTGCCCTGCAGAGGAAATGGGAAAATATTGCTAATGTTTACAGCCCTGTGAGTGTGTGTGGGGGTTCATGTTATGTGCACCAGTAATGCCTGAAGCCTGACCAGCATGGCTAAGCAGCTCCCAGGCTTGTTTACCAACTACAAATGTGCTGACTTCAGGGGGTTTTGTGTGCGAATGTTTCTGTATGCATGCGTTTGCAGAAGTACCTGCATGTGTGTTTATGTGTGTGTGGGGCCATGGGTGTGTCATGATGTGTAAATTTATTTTTGCACATCAATAAACCCAGAAGCCAGCTGTTGTTGAAGCCTGTGCAGTACAGTGTAGAATGTTTCTTCTTGTTTCTTCTTCTTCTTCTTTCTCTGTTTGTGGGTCTCACATTTGCTATTCAGACCAAAACAGGACTGAAGTACGTTTGAAATGACCAAGCTGACAAACTCATAATGATACAACTGATCAGTAACTACGTTCAGTGAGAGAGAAGCTCAGTAATATGCAAATCTAAATGAAAGCCAATTTGCACATATCATGTAAATGATACCATAGGTCAGTCTCATTATTTCTTAATGAGTTGTAGGGTAGGGTCATCCATTTCAAGACTGCGCTCAGTTCACCAGTCTCCCCAAATTAGCATAAAGATTTTACTCAGTACTTAGAACAGTTACTATAATTGCAGTTTGTGGATGTAGGTAGAGAAGAATGTCGTACAACAATTAATATGAAATGGCAACAGAAAAGGGATCCCTCTCCCAGGAGGGACAGTCATGCAATACATGGATCAGCAAAACATAAATACAGATATTATTACACTGGAAACATAAGTAAAGAATATGGATCCAGGAGGATGTTGAGCAGCTTTGGGTTGTCACCAGATAGGTAGGACTTGAGCCAGAGAGGGAGGGAAGGGGAGAGGCTGAATCTCTTGAAGGATGATAATCCAGATCCAACTGTCTGGATGAGGCATCAACAGCCAGGAGAGAGAGAGAGGTTCTCAGCCGGCTGTTGGTCCAGCACAAAGAAGCCTGACTCAAAAGAAGATGGAGAGGAGAAAAAGGGAGAAGAGAGACATGCACAGCTTGGCAGCTTGTTGGAAACAGAAACAAAAACAACAGAAGTTAGAGAAATGCAGTGACTTTCAGAAATTTACAGTTTGCTGATTACTCATCGGTAAGATAAGCATGGACCAACAGATTCTTTGAGACTGACCCAACATAAGGATAACAGTAACAGGGACAAGGCTTAAGGTATCGAAGGAGCACAATGTGAAAGGGTACAAAGATGAGTTTTCTGCTCAGATTTAAAGGCCTGAACAGAGTCAGACTGTCTGATATCAACACGGAGGTTATTCCAGAAGAAAGTGGCACAATAGGAGAAGGCCCTGCAGCCAAGTTATTTCTTTTTGACTCTGGGGACTGACAGGAGCCTTGTATTCTGAGAGCGTAGAGCAGGAAATGGGACATAAGGTTTAATGAGATCAGACAGATATGAAGGGGCCATTGACAATTTGTAAGTCGCCAGAAGCACCTCAAAGTCTGATCTGACATGGATAGGTAGCCAATGAAGCAAGGCTAAAATTGGTGTAGTTTGGGCAAACGTTCTATGTTTAGTTAAGAGTCAATCAGCATTTTGAACTATTTGAAGACTTTTTTGTGATAGCATGTGGCAGACCAGACAACAAAACATTACAAGTCTGTGAAACAAAGGCATTAATTAATGTCTCTGCATGAGTCATTGACAGAAAAGACCACATTTTAGTTCAAATTTAGTGGTTAATACAATCATAAAGATGAACATAATTACTTAGTAGTAGTTTGGAAGCAGGATATACCATGTGTGTACATAGTATAGTATTTAACTTACTAACATTAATACAACAGACACTCTTTCCACTCTCTGTCAGTACAATGTTAGTGTAGTTTTCTGAAGTACTGACATCAAACCAGCATGCACAAACAGAGTTCTGCATTCTGCACTGAGGTCCGTTAATAATGGCTGCTAGTACTGTTTCAAAGCCATAGTCTGACAGTGGAGAAAGAAAAAAGTGAGGTCAAGGATGCTTTGTTTCATCCTGATCTCCCGCTGTAGCTTCAGCCATTATTCTGCTATGAACAGTCATGAGAAGGTGTGGCTGCTGGATAGGATAACAGAGCACCAGCAAATCTGCCTCTTAACAGAACGTGCACAAATGCATAAAATCTCCCTCCCAGTCCAGAAACATGCCAATCTAGGCTGGTCACAACAGCTAGAAGCTCAAAGTCACTGGAAAATTTTGTCAATCCAGAATGGTTATCACAAAGAAAATTATTCTAGGTTTGGAACAAGGAGATGCTTCCTTGACTGTATCACAGCACTGAGGGGATCCACATGACAACTCAGTCACTTTTATTTAAAGTTAAATATTTGCCTCAATATACTCCTGAAAACAATTAAATCATATAAACGGACAACCACAGAAACTTGTGACTTAGAGTACATGAATTTTTCTGTTTTTTGCTTGTTTTTTCCTTTTCTTTCTTGTTTGCTGACCATTTAGTTTTTTGTCGCTTTTTCTCTGAAAATAAATTACTAAAATATTTTCAAAATATTAATAAGTTAATTAATTAAAAGAAGTATGTATCCAAATGTAACAGAGAAAAGGCCATGATTTTTCTCTAAAAATCTACTCAAGTCAGAGTAAAAAGTATTCTACATTTAAATTACCCAAAAAGTTACTTTAGTAAATATAATAGAGTATATGTAACTTGTTACTACCCACTTGTGATCGAGTATTTCAGCCTGGACCAAAGTGATGGACTGACCAAAAGACCAACCAGCAGACCAACATTTAGGTTGTTGAAAAAAATGCCTAAATGTTTGCTGCAGGTGTGTAAAAGTTTTAGGTGCGTGTGAAAGTGTTCCTATTAGTTTTCAGTGACACACAGATCCTTACTGTCTCTCTCTGCGCTGCTCTCACTCTGTTATACGTCCATGTGGTGTGTCTGACAGACAGACTGTGGCATGCCGATGAAAGCAGAGCTGGCCTTGGCTGTCCGACGCAGACATGCGGGTCAGACAGGTTAGCAGAGATGATGGTGCACCTGGCTGCTGAAGGTCAGAGGTCAAACCTTTCATCTCTTTCTCTGCTTCAATGAGCCTTTAGAACTGCCTAATGAAAGGTAGCTCTAATCTTCTGTCTGTGTCTGAATCTCTCTTGGACCAGTTTAACAGCATCCTTTACTATAAAATCAAGACACATTCAAATTTATTTATAGAGCACCATTTAATGGAAATGCATTTCATAGTGCATTAGAGGGTAATAAAACATTAAAACAAAAAAGTTTTTAAAAAAGAGAGAGAATAGAAAACAAGCCCCTGAAACTAATAAAATAAATTTACAAGAACAACAATGCTAACAGTACTTTATGAGAACAATAAACTGAATAAAAAGGTTGCTTTTACTGTATACAAACTAGCCAATTATAGTCTAAATCTTTGTCCACAGGGAGAGGCTCAAGCTCTTCATAAAAGAGATGGAAAAGATGCTCTAAATAAATTGAGCCTTTAAAATTGCTTTCTTGGAGAAAATGTGAGAAATCAGGCAGATTAGCAACAATCGTGCAAGTTGCTCTGTACTGGGAGCTAAAGGCTCTCATTAGTTTCGGAGAAAGCTCTGAGAAGATGACAGAGACTGGTACCTGGACGACTCAGAGATCTGCTAGGTTTCTAAACTGAGGGCATGTCTGATCTGTGGTGTGGAGTCAGGCCATTAAGAGATTTGGACATACTGTAAGAAAGTGGATCTTAAATTGAACTGAGGATAACAGTGTACTGTGTGAGGATAACTAATGAGCTGCAGTCCATGAATGGTTTTAGTAGGAAAACTAATTAAGAGGGAAATGCAGTCATCCAGCCTATTCATGTGAGGCCTTGTGAGTTTTCTGTATCAGAGTAAGACTAGTAAGAAACAGCTTTGAGTAATTTTGCTGAAAATGTGATTAAGTTCAGATCAGCTAAATTTTTAATTTGTTCATGCATTCTAAACGACCTTTGAATAACAATTTTATTTTTTCAATTCAATTCCAGCTTGGAATTTGAACTTGAGATTGTGCTGCTTTTAATGTATTTTGTGGCTGTGTGGTGTTGCTCTTGTGCTTTGCTCCTTTCCAGTAGAAAAGAGGAAATTACTTTGTTTTGGGTATTTGTGTAAAAACATTTGAATGCAAAGGTACAAAAGGAGTGGAAGCACTGTCATTTTAATTTACCCTACCAGTACATGCTAACTATTCCACCTTTTTGGGTCCAATTTAGGCTTGTCAATTAAAGGTGGTTTTAGTAAAGGTCTGATAATTGTTGACAGATATTCACACCTAAATGCTACCTAAAATTGCTCCTTGACATCTTGAATGTGAAATACTTATCAGGGATCTGAAGGGCTTGGTTATTAACAGGAAAGCATCACTGTTACAAGTTCAACCTGAAGAAGAACTTTTAAACAGTTTGGTTGTCTGAGGGATGTTAAATGTTGGGTCAGAAATATACAACAATAAATAGCCAACATATAAAGAAAGTGTGTGTTTTGAAACACATCTGAGAATTCCTTGTCTAAAACTGCAGATTTAAGCATGATAGCTGCAGGTTGACAGTCATCACATTTAGAGTGATTTTTGCATTAAGGAGAGCTCCGCCCGGACAACGTGGCCAAGCACCTTGGTATTTTTCTATCACTTGTTTACTCTGAGTTTCTATTTTATTTCAGAGATTACCTGTAACTGCAGCATCAATAATTCTGGACTCAGTAGATTTCCTCTTCCTTCATCCTTCAAAGAACTAGACGCTTTCCCTTTTGAAGAATGGTACAATATCAATTGGCACACAGCTCAGGATGCATCTGACAGCAGAGCATGGAGGACTTGAGCAAAAAAAAAAAAAAAACAACCCAAAGCTGTTGACTGAATCTGAAAGTGGCCTGCCAAATGCCACAAAGCATTCATTTTCAATTGGCTGCTGCCATTTCGTAGGACCAAAAAACTCCTCTAAGTAACTAACATTGATGTATGTGTATTTGTAATTACATAATCCTTGCATATATTTATGTAAATTGAAATTTTTCCGGCTTATAATTAGAGCTGCATCCCTGTAATACCCCCCTCATGTATCATCATGTCTTATATCTAATTAGAATAGATGCATAATAGCCTATTAGAGTAACACTCCCCGCCTCTATTTGCTTGAGTCATGAGCCATCAAAGCCCTCCTGTACAATTTAAAGGAGGTGTTGGTTCCAAAACTTATTATTTATCTTTTATCAGCAATAAGCTTTTAATAGCAATGCATGCAATGTCAAAATGACAGTGAGGATATTGACAGTGAGGATATTTTAAGACCAGATGGGACTGTGGCAAAATGGAATAAGAAATAGGATTGGGTGACTTTGATTTTTTTCCTACTCTTCGGTGTCAATCTGACATTGTCTGTGCTGCATGTTTAAAAGCACTGGTCTGCAACATAGCATGCCTGAACAACTTTACATCTGTTACAGCGTATCGACTTGAAAAGCAAAACAAGAAATGCAGTTCCTCTATAACATGTACCAAGGTTAAAAAAAAACAAAAAACAACAACAAAAAACATTTTTTGTGTGTGATCTTCATTCAATGTCAGATTCATATTTCACATTAGAAGAACAGGAAATGACACTCCCTCCCTTATTTTTCCTCTTTGTTCTCCCACCTCTTTCAATCTGTCAGATCAGATGCAGATCAGCTGCGGTGCCTTTATTCTGTGACAACAGGAAGTGTTTAGGGAAACCATCACAAAACAGCAATTCATCTCATTATTTATTTATCAGCATAAATCCCATTTATGCCATTTGCTCGATTGTTTATGAAACATTTGTGGTGACAGTGACATCTAAGGCCTTAAAGGTACAATGTGAAGTGATTTGCATGTATTAATCACATTGTGTTGCCCATGTGTGAATGGATTGTAACTTTAAAAAGAGACCTTCCCCAACTTGGGACATTTTCAGTCTTTTTGTCAGAAAAATCTATAAGATGTGGTCTTTACAGTGCTAACAGTGTGCAAAACTAGCTAACGTTAGCCCAGAATTTGAGTCTGCAATTGTCCGCTAACATCAACAAACAACCGGCACCCACCACAACACAAGCCTAACTTTACTCACTTTGTCTGTCAACATGATGTTTAGGCCGATGCAAAGGATGCTGACCGCAGGTCACTTAGCACCCACCCATGTCAGTAATAATCAGGATTTTCTGAAAATTCCACACAGTACCTTAAGGGGTAACTCTGGTTTATTACAACTTGGGTTTTACTTTTGTGGTTCTGGTTATTATTTTTATTGTTTATGATAAGGGACAATGTGTGCGCATTTGTACACGAGGCACAGCAGTGTAACTTAATTGATTATTTAATTCTGTTTCCTCTGGAGAGTTTCTAACTATAGTTTGTAGTTTTTCTGCTCAGGTATTAATATTTGTTACAGTGACATTACTTAAAATTACTGGAAGCAACCTCTTACACTGCTCAACATCATTTTAAAGGTAATATAGAAAACAGAGACAGGTGTGGGTCTCTACATTGGAGAAAATAATTAGTTTGGGGAGGTAGCACGTGGATGATTTATGCATACATGCATCCGAGCATCACTAGAAAGCAGTGACATCACTACAACAAAGTTCAGTGGGGCAGTAGCCAGCAGTCAGTTGATCAAAACATCAGCAAAGAAAAACTGTTGTTTGGAATGGACTGTGAGCCCAAGACCACAGGCCACCCCTGCCCTGTATCCATGTAGGTCCAAGTATCCAGTCCAGAGCAGGATGAATGATCTTAGAATGAGGATTGGATTCCAACTGGACCTGGGAGGCTGTGGCATCCTCTGTCTAACAGGGACATGGCTCACACAACAGGTGCCAGATCAATTAGTCCAACCATCTGAGTCCTTCTTTGTTTTTCATGAGGATGGAGCAGAGTAGTCCAACGGTGGTGGAGTCTGTCTCTGACGAACCACGATTGATGTAAACTGCTGACTGTAAACTATAGACTGTATATAAAGATGGATGTCCACTTCCTCCCACTGTATCAAAATGAGGCCAAAATATCACAGATACGACTGCTGCCATGTTGTGCTGGTGACATCATGTGGAGCGCATTAGTGATCAGGAATGGAGCTGTGGCATCAAGTTCCTGTGACTGTGACAGCTATCAATCCTGACATTAAAACCCCTTTATGAAGCTTCAAATAACTAATTAAAACCAAACTGATCAGAAAAATGACAGAGACACACTTTAACATACATTTGTGTGATATGACCACCTAAAATAAAGCCATCTTTAGGAAAAAAAATTACTTGGTGTGTACTTTGATTTTTTTGTTTGGTCCATGTCTCCTCTGTGAACATGGAGGGTGCACAGTGCACGACTTATAGTGCAGCCAGCCAGCAGGGGGTGATCGAGATGTTTTGATGTTTATGTTGACTTCTTTTTTTGGGACCTGGCATGTCGTTCATCTTTATACAGTCGATGGTGTAACCAAACCAGAATTATCTTTTATCCTGGTAATCTTACTATGGTCTACTTACTGAGACAAAACAAAACAGTTCTAACGAATAACATAACACAATACTACTACAGTACTTGTAACAAAAGTGGAGAAACGAGCCCTGCTACTTCATGTTGTGCTGTGCTGTCTGGACAGACTCAGGGGTGCTGTGTGTGCTTTATGGATATTCACCTGCAGAGATGAGTTTGCAGAAAAAATATAATATACACACATGCATATAAAATCCCATCAACACAACTAATAATACCTCTCCATAATCAGCAGACATGACATAATGTGTCCATATCTAATAACTAATATGTCCTGCAGTATATTAACATCATGTCCACTGAGAGCCCCCCACCCTGTGTACTGTGGACACAGCGGGGGCCTCATCCTCTGAGTCAGCCTTATGTAATAGCCACTCTCTTGCCATTACAACTGTATTATGCTGTCCTTTTATTGCCCCTTCAGCACCTTGACCGGCGCTGTGGCCGTATGTAACATGATAACTGCTCTCCATCTGATTCTCCATCTGGCTTTCTTTCTTTTTTTCTATTTCTTTATCTTTCCTTCTCACACAATTTCTGATTCAGTTTTCTCTCTGCTGCTCTGTCGCTCTCCTCCAGTTTACTCGCTGATGCTGATTGCCTCTGTAATGCACTGAAAATGTCCTGGGTGGCTATTCAGAGCAAATTGCTTTGTGTTGTGTTGCTGTAGGGCCCACACTAACTGAACCGCGGAGCCAGGCTGAGGCCTCCACAGTTTGGGGGGAAATAATGATGGAGGCTGCTAATGGGCCAGTTGCTAGGCTCCAGTTTTTGCAGTTACAGCACAGAAATAGCAGTAGCATGATAGTATAATGTGTTCAGTACTGTGTTGATGAAGCCCCTTGGTGTAAAATCACCTCTAAGTTAAAATCAGGGCTAAAGAGAGTACTCGAGTTCATTTCTATCGCTGACACTGTGCAGACTGTCACTTCCTGTTTTATTTCGTAGTCGTGGTTCTCCCTTATGTGTCTTGTCTTTACTTCCTGTCTTTGTCTTAGACCCCTAGTGGTAGAATTTACATAATGTATGTTTGAGGGTCATTCTAACTGATAATAATAATAGTTATTGTATAATACGATATACCTTGATCGGTTATCAAACTGAAAATCTCATACTGTGCAACCTTCCTGTGCATACAACTGATTAACTGGCAACAAATCAGTTATAAATGTACAGCCGCCTTCCTCAGTGTAGCCTCATTAGAATTAACTCAAAAAGCAGACAGAACTCACACTATTAAATTAAAATGACTGACAATAACTGCAAAGTCTATAGACCCCACAGTAGGTACAACAAGCATTATTAATCCACATAAATTGAATAGCCTGTCACCTATAGAATCTACAGCATAATAAAACATCACCAAAGCAGATAACACAAACATGTACTGTATGAACAATATAAACTCCACAGCGTCTACAGCCACTAACACATTTATACATATTAACAAATGAGCAACTGCACAATTTTAACTCTGTCTCGAGCTGCTGGTATGAAATGAGTGTAATAGATACACTGTTGTACTGTTGCAGCTTTCAGTATACAGTTGCAGGAGCTGGTTGGGCTTGACATGCCAAGACAGCTTGTCCGGTCCCATGCATTATGAGACTGTAATCTATTACCTGCCGGACAATAAGTAAAGGGAGGGGACCAACAAATCAACCCCAAAACCCACCAGACACCAAAAATGGTTTAACCTCCACTGTCTATCAACTGTGTGTGTGTTTTTACAGTGATGACACTTGCTCAGAGACCTCCAACCCCACCAGAGTCTTGCGTGTTGTATCCTAAGTAAAGATGGAGCCCTGTTCCTCTCCGCTTATATGCATTACTCACAAGTGTGTTAATTAGATGGGATATCAAGTGTCCATAGCAAAAAAGTTACCAAAGAGATGAGACTCAGCCCTCTCATTTTGTCTCTTCTCATAAAATAGTTATTATTTAGCAGCTGTGTACCAGTGCTTCTAGCAGCATATAGGGGAAACACTGAAACTACGTTTGGTCATTAAAAAAGCACACCCTAGAAGTGCCATTAGATTATTAATACCTAAGCATTAGTGTGCAGCACATTGTTGTCTCACACATACAGACCCGTCTGTCTCCACAGAATTGTGTCAGCGCTGCTGGAGGTGGAGCTTTGTTGCACTACTCCATACCATCATAGCCACTACTGCTGCTTTATCATTACTTTATGCCCATTTTTAGATGCCGTATGTCACACACAAGACGCACGTTATGTACCCTAAACCTTTTCACACTGGATACGAAACCTGGTCTCCTGGGTGACAGTCCAGCATGTTTGACCCACCCATCCAGCCCACCCCCTCCATATGCGGACTTTCTCACTCTTTATACTACGTCCAAAGCTCACTGCGTCTCACACAGCCGTGTTTACACTGAAATAACTTGAAAGCATGACGTGTCCAATACAGCCACTCAAGGGTACTAAGCAGTTGGGTTATACATCTGTATGAGTCGCTAAGGGGCGTGACAAAATGTCAGGTTTGGCTTGGCTCCTTTTTTGTGTTCCTTTGTCACACAGGTCATTATGACTCTCTCATGTGACTTGTTTTGTTTTTACTCTGTAACAGATGACTTTAAGTGTAGCGAAGTATAATACTTGTGATAAAAAACACTTAAGTAAAAGTAAAATTAC
>JAJHUR010089071.1:14670-63390 GCA_027495735.1 Lutjanus campechanus | reverse complement strand
TTCAGCTAGGGGAGCCCAAGCTCGAAGTCGCGGTTTTCAGGTAACTTCGCATTAATATACTGCCGGTGACGTCATCGCCGGGAGGCGGGCCGTTCCGTCGGTTCCGGGAACTCTCACCCAATGAGAGTTGAGGATTTGGCTCTGGGGATTCTGGGAACTGTAGTTGTCCTAAGGAATCTCTCTGGTTGAGCTGTGGACTGAGACAGCCCCCCTGGTGGTCAGCTGGGGCTCTGCTTGGGGGTTTGACCAGCTGATTGATGAGAACAAAGAAGCCTTTGTTCTTTTAGGCGCCAACATGTGGTCTCAGGCTTTGAAGATCGCATGTAGGCCCAAAGTTTAAGAAAAAGTGGAGATGAGGCCTTGTGCGGCCCAACAAAGTACCATTAACTGCTTGACCAGGAATTTCCTACAGCTTTACATCAAACAAAAAAAATGGCTTTCTGCTGTCCCACAGTTCAAAAGTTACACACGGTATCAACAGGGGAATTTAAATACAAGTTGTACTAAAGAGACCGGAGTTGATCTCTTGATTCAAACTTTGATGAGATATTTGCAAAGGTTATGCAGTCATGCCTCAACATCCCGCTGAGAAGTATTTTAAAAAATAAAACCACTCCTCCCAGCATCTGAGAAAGTCATTAACGCGCACATTTCCTCTCAATTAGGCCATTGTGACTGCAGTCCTCTTGCCTCACTCAAAGGTCCCTTTTGCACCTGCGGCTAATCCAGAATGCTGAACCACTTTTCATTTTCAGGCTCAGGCTCCCTGTAAGGTTTGAATTTCTTTTTAAGATCTTACTGATAGTTCTAAAGCACAGTATGATTTGGCTCTCGGCTCCATTACTGACCTTTTCACTCTCTTTGCAGAACGTCTCGTGTGTCCCACAGTCCCGACTCATGGGAACAATGTCTCCATATGAGCTTCAAAACAGTGCGTTATTAAACTATTAAACTAAATCAGATCAAAACCAGCTACAATTTTTGGTTTTAGTGCCACAGCTGAGATTCCATTTTTATTTATTTGTTAAGTATGTATTACTGGTTTGTAATAGCTTCATTTTAAATCAGAAACCTCCACTATCATCAGCACATATCCAACCACACTGAATTCTCAGCTAAAGTTACTTCTAGTGTGTCTCTAATTCAGTCATTCATTAAGTTACATCAAGCTAATCATCATTCTGGTTACATTTTGGGTAAGCTGCATGTCACTCAAAATACTAATAAATAAAGATCGCTGCCTAGTGTTGCATCATCAACTTCAACACCACAGTATTTATGTATGCATTACACAGTACTTACCATCTCCTTGGCAACGGAGCGGTCCAACAGTTAGCTTGGCCTCAGAGCCCTGTCTGTTGGTGTCCCCCACAGCAACCTGGCTGACTGGCAGGTGCTCTTTATAAATCAAGAGACCAGAATCTTCTCTCCTGTGTGAGATGAAAGAAACATGCAGACGGAGGTCAAACGCGGTTTAGTCTCTTCACCTTTCTGCATCTTTTGCTGTTAAGAAGCCTGCCTCTGTTTTGCACATTTGTAATTACATGGCGCTTTTTATAAGTAAGCCAAGAAAGCTCTCCCAGAGTAATTGTTTTTTACAGTTGTCAAACAGAAGAGTTGAAGATGGAAAATATCCCTTTATACAGAAGGCAGAAAAACAGTGATATGACAGGATAAATGTGTATAGCACGACAGCTGTGTGTCATCTTGCAAAGAGGACAGCAATTGTCCATGCTATTTAATACGCACTATAATTATATATACGGGAAAACATGCCTTGTTTGCATGAAATTGTTAGCACACTTTGATATCTGTAGTAGAGTCATTGTGCACAGGCATGTATACCTGTTTCAGGAGATTAGGGAGTGCTGTAAGACAAGGTTTGTTGCAACACTGTCAGTTTTATCAATTAGAGGAGTGCAGCGGTGATATCATCAATATCATACACTCAAATTTCCTTTTTGAGCTCACACAAGGAGTAGCATGTCTCTGTACGCAGGACTGGAGAATTTGCAACCAAGAAACTGGTGAGAAAGTACTCTTTTTTTAAAGATTATATTTAGCCGTGCGTTAATTTGATGTTTTCATGCTCCATATAATTTGTGCACTGAAGACTTTGCAAAAAGAAGTTTGGGTCCAGTGCATACATTGTCAGTTGTGGGCCCACAGAGCCTGCACCTCAGGGGCATCCATCTACATTTCACACAACTGTGACAGTGACACATACACATTCAGGAATATTGTCCACACACAGGGATAAAATGTCACTTTAAAATTTTTCCCTTAATTCCCTTAATTTGTATGTACATGAATTATGTGCCTCTGTAGAGCATTTTTGGGAATATGAAGGTGGTTATCTACATGACTGCAATATAATACGTAATCAGTGTTTACATGTGTGCATGTGTGTGAACACTTGGCTACTTTTAGTATATAAATTGCGCCTAACTTTTTTCCTTTAAAAAAAAAAAAATCCCTACTTACTTGAAATATGTATATGTTTATGTATATACAGCACTCTATGTATGTGCATACAGTATATGTATATACAGTATATTTCTCTTTTTTTCCTCTTAATAATAATCATTTTTTCAGTTTTTTTAGTTGCAAATATTTTTTAAGTTCTTGCAACTACTGTTTAAATGAGGAAAACAACATTATGTAAAAATATCATTAATATTAATATTTAATTATTACTAATGAAATAATAATAATAATAATAATACAAATAATAATAAAAATCAGGGGAATAAACACAGGTCAGAATCAATGCAAAAACTTAACATGACATGATTGCTAAAAGGATTGAATGTATGCTAAATACAATAGCAACACATACATGAATAAATTGTTACAGTAGATGGATGCAGGCATGGACAGGTGGATGGATGGGGTGGCATTTAAAACAATCTATGGATGAGAAGGAGAGTGAATCAAAAAAATTAATCAGTCAAAATAATGAAATCAATCAACAGAATAATACATATAAGAATTAATAATTAATTACTTTCTCTTGCCATCACATGTTAACTAGTCCACTGAGAATACCACAATAATATACAAACATTAAATACTGAAATCGCATCATTTAAAGTGGGAATATGAATACGACATTTTTTACATTTCTCACAGAACTGTTTGATTATAATTGTTTGCCGTTCACTGCAGTTTGGAAATTAAACAGTGAGATCTAATTTATGGCTTTGTGTATGCACGTGTGTTTCTATGTGCGGCTAAAATATGGGTAATGAGGTAATGAGTGGAAACAGAGTTATATCGGCAATATTTCAAAAACTCACTCAGCCAAACAATGAGATATTAATGCATACAATATTAATGGAGAGAGCGAGACAGAGAACGACTTATTTGTAATCTCATCAGTTTCAGAGGTGAGGGGGGGGAGACATGTAAGCAAATGAAATCTCCTCTTGCTAACATGTAATTCGCACACACATGCACACGCCCACAGACAGCAATGCAGCTGGTTTAATGAGAAGATCCATCAGCTGGCTAAAAGAGCTTTGAAACACAAACTGTTGGTTCTGGAGGCAAACATCCCCCTTACATAAACACATCATTGATGGTGGCATTCATCATTCAGTCACTTGAGCCTTTGAAGTTAGACGCCTCATCAGACTGTCCAGCTAAGGCAGCAGCATCTGAATTGACAGATTACTGCACACATTAGCATTACAGTAGTAACTGTCCCATCAAGGCTATGAAATATTTCACTTTTAAGTGAATGAGTTGATACAGCAACACAGTCGTTTATGCAGTCTTTCAAGCAAGAGGTTCTGTTCTTTGTTGGGCTTATGTAGGGATTCAGAGATGGTTTTCATATGTGAATGTCACCAGAATGAAAACCTCAGCAACGGAATATGTACTTATGAAATAAAAGTACATTTGAGCGCAGGTATATTGACCTTTAGAATTTAGTTTTAACTGATATTAATTCAGAAACAGTCGCACATAAGTGCAGTACTTTGAAAAGTATATTGTTCAAGTAAAACAGAAGTTCAACCAGTTCATGTGACCAGCTAAGAAAATCTGTGAGTGGGCTAAATGAATGCCAAGCACTCCTCTGTCCCTGAAGAACTTTGAACAATTTAGATCCAGCTGTTCCACTGAAGATGCTTTGTGGGTTATAGTAATAAACACCATGAATTCCATTTAACTACTTAGTGTATGCAGTTTACAAATTACAGATTAGTACTTTTTTTGGTGCTTGATTGACTGAAGTAGTTGCCAACCCTACAGATTTTCCAACAGGAGACCCAGGTTTTTCATTGCCCCTCTCCCTATTTCCTCCCTAGATCGCAATTCTCCTGTATTTCTCTGTATTTCTGACACATTTTCACACGTTTGTTTCCTTTTCATTTCACAATCTGTTTCTGAGGCTGTACAGTGAGTATAAGCGCTTTAAAACTGTAGAAGTCCACTGTTTCCTCTTAGGAAAGGAAAGGGGCGTGCATTTGGTAAAAATCTGCCATGCCAATTTTCTTTTTGGGGCAGGGGAAAAAATAAATGGATGAGTGAAAATATTCACCACAATGCAGGAAATTTCTGAAACTCAGTTTTCTGGTATTGAAATCTTCCCATTTTCTACCAAGGTTGGCAAGTATGATTCTGTCAATAAATCCCTGTAAATCTTACGCACTGGACCTTTAACTCCCAGAGCTGGTTGAAAACTCTCGGGCTTACTCCTTAAATATACACTCAGTGACTACATACATGACATTATGCTAAAAGGAGGGAGGAAGGCTAAAGCCACATGTCCCAGGCAAAGAGTCTGCTTTCCCATCAGTTTATGATCCATGTAGAAGACATGGAAGTAAAGAAGGAGTGCTGTTCTTCGATTGCAGTAAATTGCTATTTAGCGTTAAAGGGACAGTTCACACTCAAATAAAAAATACAGACTTTTTATCTGGCCTGTAGTGCTATTTATCCAATGAGATTGTTTTGGTGTGAGCTGCCAAGTTTGGGAGATAACAGTCATAGAGATGTCTGCCTTTTCTTGACAATAATAGAACTTGCTGGCACTCAGCTTGTGGTGCTCAAGCCAGCAAAAACAAAAAAACAAAAAAAACAAAAAAAAAACACTCAAAACCAATGTCTTTTTCCAAAAATCATGACCCGGACACTCAAGATAATCCACAGACCTTGCTGTGAGCAGTTTCATGTATGAACTACTTGTTTTTAACAGTAGGAATAAAATAGCACCACAAGCTGAGGGCCATCTAGTTCCATTATATTCAAGAGTAAACAGACATCTCTGTGATTATGCAGTGATCTGTCCCTTTAAGTTTTTTTTTCTAAGTATCAATTTTGAGAAAAAAGAAAAATTTCTTTAGCTGTGACTTTCAGGTAAAGCTCTGAGGCAAATAGACAGCATAATGTGCCATAGAAGCTCTAATAACCCAGATGTACTGCTGCATTAGCGACAGGACAAACCTGTAACACTAAAGTAGGATGGATACAGCAGGATATTCAAAGGAGCATTAAGCAGGATGATGTAAATAAACAGATGTGCTGGCTCAGCTGTATAAACGCTCCTGTATGAACCCCATTCACCACCGCAGTAGGTGAACTTGTTTTGACTGAAAACTTTTCAGTGCCAGCTGTTGCTGTAGACTTTAACTGAAGTCAATGCAAAACTGAAACTGTGGGGAAGTTAATCAATCAGATACAAATTGTTTGTGGTCCTGCTGAACCGTTATGTGACAGTCTGACTTACCATTGTTTGTGGTCTGCGTCACAGTTGCAGTCGTACTTGGGGTCAGTGCAGTTCCTGTCAATGCCACAGGCACATTTCTGGATGCCGGGCCCCGAGCCACCCCAGTAGATGTGTTTCTCGCTGCCCCGACCTACCCACCACGTGTAGGGAGTCCCATCTGGGGAGAAAACACAGACACAAACAAAAACAATGAGTAAGTTCCTTTAAACCGAAAGAACAGTCACGTCCCTGCTGCTCTCTGCCTGAATACCACAATATTCACTCTGCCTCTCACTGAGAAATACACTCTTAGAAATGAGGGTTCTAAAAGAGTTCTTCCTGAAGGGGGGTTCTACTCAGAACCATTTGCTTGTGAAGAACCTTTCTTTGAACAAAGGGGTCATCAAGAGTTCTTTGTAAGACTAAGGTTTACATTAAGAACTCTTTTCATCCAAAGAACCCTTCGGGGATTGTTGAGATTCTTGAAGTACTTTTTCGTCAAAGGTTATTTGTTCAATGATATAAAAGGGTTCTTTGTAGAACTACCTGGGTTAGTTCTAGATAAAACCCTTGGAATATAAAGGGGTTCTCAGAAGAACCCCGTGGGTGGGTTCTAAATAAGACTCTTCTGAATAAAACCCACAAATGAGAATCTGTGTGGAACCACCAAAGGGTTCTCTGTAGGACCCTGGGTTCTATGTGAAACCTTTCACAAATGGTTCTGGGTATAACCCTTTATGTTGGGTTTTAGGTGAATACAAAAGGGTTCTCAGTAGGACCTCCTAGGTGGGCTCCAGAAAAAATCCTAAGAACATAAAAGGGTTATCAGTAGATCCCCCTGGATGAGTTCTTGTTAGCACCCTTATGGCATGGAAAGGTTCTGGATATAACCCCCAGACAGGGTTCGAGGTGAAACCATTACACCATCTCACAGGGGGTTCAGGGTGAATTTTCACAGATGATTCCAGGTATAGCCCTTCATGTTGGGTTCTAGGTAGGATCTTCTGAAAGGGTTCCAAGTGGAACCTTTACAAAAAACAAGCCAAAGAACCCTTTATGGTTCTCGTTCGCACCTGTATTTCTAAGAGTGTGCAGCCAAGAAAGACACAAACTTTTGTGAAGGCAATTAAGTTGTGTTACTAAACTGTCAAAACTCCTTCCCATTACCAGTGATTAATTGTTAAATCATTAACTGTTTGAGGCTTTTGTCGCATTAATGTGATTTATATTGACAGCAAGCAGCTGCATGGTGATTGTAATTCATTTGCTCAACATGTTTTACACAGCTGGATGGTAAATGCCTTTGAGACTGGCAGGCACACTTAGTCACAGATCACACCTGTGAATTTAGAGATGTATTAAAACGCATATTCAGCGCTGCATTTACATTTTTCTTCAGAATTATTATGTGAATCTCTGTTTATATAAGTGTTTATGTGGACGTACTTCTGAGCACAACAACAGATGTGCACAAGAGAGGGGCTGAAACACCTCTCTGTGCGCATGTGTGCCTGCAAGCGTGTGTGTTTGTGTGTGTGCTTTAATGAGTGGATAAAAGGTGAAGGATCGCTGCTTTTTAATAAGAAATGTAATATTGTTTTCTTTGCCTTGGATAACGTATTCTGGGATGAGACAGTAACTAGGCAGAGAGATAGGTATAAATATTTTGGTGCCCGGAAATACATCACAATAACAGCAAGAGAGAATGAAACAATATTAAGTTTCCCTCTTTATTCCAGGAAAATAGGCTGCATTGTCAATATCGCTTTGTCAAATTCCATCAGAGGCAATGAAATCTCCTGAGCCATATTTTTTTTACAGGAGGGGATTGAAGCAGACTTGATGGAGCACAATTGCATTGAGAGGTGTGATATACTGTATTATTACAGTTTTGATTTTGTGGCTAAACTTCAGTGGGAGGCTATGGTTATGCCTGTGTGTGTTTATAAACTGTATATTCTGTGTGTGTGTGAGTGTGTGTGTGTGTGTGTGTGTGTGTGTGTGTGTGTACGTGTGTGTGTTTGGCCTTGCTGACCTGCGGGTTTATTGTCCTCATAAATAGAATTAGACTCATCTCTCTTCAGGCCACTGTTCAGACAAGCCATTGTCAATAGGATTAACAGTACCTCCTCAAGAGACTTCACAATCCTCTCCCTTTGTGTGGACATGTGTGTGTGTGTGTTGTTACACTTCTGTACAAGTGAGAACCAAGTTTGCATTTAAGACCTTCACAGATAGGTCAGTGAGGTCCCCAACCACAGCCAAGAAAGCTAAGCCCCAAGCCTCCCGAAACGCCATCCATCTTGCCCCTCAACCCAATTAGTAAATGTTGTGTCATTGTCCTTGAAGCTGATCTGTGGCTACTTTTCTAAGTGAAAAATAAGTGGGTGCAGTTGTGTTGCCTCTAGGTTTGGTATAACTATGATGGAAAAATGCAGTAAGACAAGTTATTAGAACAAAATGATGAATGAAAAGGTTCTAGTATCAAACATCTTCAAAGTCACTCATGTTTCTATTGCAGAGATATTGCAAGATGCTATAGCAGAAGTAACTTAAAAGAGAAAGCTTGGACCTTTTACAATGGTGTTGCAAGATATACCTATTTATAGTCAGTGGATTTCAGTGTTTTATTGCTTGAAAAAGTTACAGAATAAACAAACAGAATGACCAATCGAAGCGAATTGGTAGACCAGCAACTCTCATGTTCAGCTAGGTAAACTTACTGTTCATGGATCTGGTGGCTTTGTAGAGGGCAATATTTGGCTTATATAATGGGAGTTTCCTGTCAGAAAAGACTGTCTGACTGTATGGTAAGAGGGTGAAAATATTCTGACTGCATATTTGTGAACATATGTTAATGTATGCAACAATGTGAAAGAACTGCATTACAGCTACCACAAGGAACTTTACAACTGAAAGCCTCTATGGACAAAAGCATCCGTGTTTCCACTGTAATAACGATAGAAGTACAGTGATCTAAATAAAAATTTCCTCCTGCTTCTTTTTAACTGGCTAACGTACTAATCACCGTAACTTTGCCTCGGAAAATGTAAATGCAGGCTTGTTTCATCTGATTTCTCAGAGAATCTCATCAGGTGGCAGCCATTAAGAATAACTATACAGATAGTATACATCTGCTCGTCGGTGGTCTTGTTAACTTCTCTAGGTCATATAGAAGCATCAGTGTTAAACTGAAATTGTTTCATAACCAGTTAAAAACTCCAACTACCTGTATAAGATCATTAAAACAAAAAAAGATCATAAAAATACATGAGGTCAGTGCAATGACTATGTTAAACTCACATCATGTTAATGTAAAGTAATATAGTCAGATTTGATTTTAGAAAAATCACAGTAAGTCAGTGTAATATAGCAAAGTTTGAGTTTGATGTGAATGTGGTATTTTCAATAGAAATATGTCTTTACTTTTTTACAAAGATAAAACTATATTAATATAATAATTTTATGTGGAAATTTGCCACATGATTAAAATACATTCAAATGATGAGGGTTTTTTTTTGAGTGCATAGTGTACACTTATATGATGTTGATTTTTTTAGGTGGCTAAATTATGTTTTGCTGCTAACCCTGCCCACAGAAGTTCAGTGCTTAGCTTCTTACATGGTGCTCCTTCTGCTTCTCTGAACTGTGGCTGTGCTGACCACTATCTACTGCAGGTAATACGCTGACTATAGATAAGTACTTCACCCCCACTTCAAAAAATCTGAACTATCCTTTTAAAGCTCCAGTGTGTGCCTTCTGCTGGCACATTCATAAAATAGATAAATAAGTAATGGACTGTCTTGCACTAAGAAAAAAAGTTTCAAATATGGGCATATAAAAGTGATGCGACCAATGATGAAAGTCACATTGAAAAGACAACAGTCACCCTGTCTCGTGTCTGGCGCCAAACAAGAACCTGCAGTGTGCAACAGTGAGTGACTGATGAAGCCTCATTCTCTCACTTTCTGCTTGGCCTCTCGCAAACCCTGCTGTGTCATAACACACCTGGTTTGAGTCTCCACTCCGCTAAGTTTTTTAGACAGATGGGGAGAAGTACTGCAAGACCATTGTCATATAAGAATTCCAGCTTGATCCTTCTCATAACTTGTTTTTCAGAACAAGTAATTGAAGACGACAGAGGAAAGGAGAGGAGAGGAGAAGTGATATAGGAGTAACAACAGGCCATCAGGTGGAATGGGAGCTATGTATTGTGCCAGTTTAAGTCTCCTGTGTGATTCTGTTCAAGCTCTGCCAAAACAAACCACTGAGGAGTGGAGACTGAGGAAGACGGTGGTGGGGGAGATGAGAGAACGACAGCACGGATGGATGGAGATATATGGGGGGAGAGATAGAATCTTACTGGCAGAGAGTTCATATGGAGAGCTGCAGAGAGAGACGGCACTGCCAAGATGAGGCTCAGCAGCATGTTTCTGTGTGTATGAAGACAGAGTATGCGTGTTTGGGTGCACAAAAGTCTTGGGTTTAAAACGCAGGTGCAGAGTAATTATCAGAAGTCCCGGAAGAGTAGGATTAGTCTTAAGAGTACGAGCTGTATTAGCTGTGCTAGATGGACTGCTGCAAAGTGGAAAATGTGCTGTGGTTTGATGAGTCCAATTTTCAGATTGTTTTTGGAAATCATGGATGTTGTGACCTCTGTGTTAAAGAGGAAAAGGAGCATCCAGATTGTTACCAGCGTGAAAAGCACTTCAAAAGCCTGCGCCTGCAATGATATGGGGGTGTGTTTGGGTGTGTCACATCTGTGAAGGCACCATTAATGCTGAAAGGTACATACAGGTTTTGGATCAACATATGCTGTCATCTTAATGATGCCTTTTTCAGGGACATCCCTGTTTATTTCAGCAAGACAATGACAAGACACATTCTGTGTTAGAACAGCTGGTCTTAAGAGAGTTCAGGTACTAGACTGACCTGCCTGCAATGGAGACTGTATAGGTCAAAAAGTATTAACAAATCATTGCATCATGTTTTTATTTATGTTCCACAATGTCTCAGTGTTTTTTGTAACTGGCATTTATATTTGCTGCGAGAAATGTAGCTTTGCTCTCTTTCTAAATCAACTTTGACCTACCGTGCTTACTGTAGTTCAGCACATAACCTGTGTCATTGGATATCAATGATAGAGACATTAGCCAAAACTATGCAAATAAGACCCAGGACATAATAAAGACGTGTTAAACTTCAAAGAATTAAGAAATAAAATAAAATCCAAGCAGTTCCTGTCCTTTTTTCTTCCTTTCGCTCTCACAACCAAATCACACAACAAACATGCTAAATGGTCACAAGAGAGAAGAAAACAGACATGACAGTGATAAGGCCTGGGGTTGTGTTTCTCTTCTGTCTGTGGGGACAGACACACAACACTACTTATTGTCACAGCTTTATCTATCTGCTATTTCAAAAACACACAAAAACATGCATGCGCTCGCATCTACAGACACACTCAACCATTTATTATCTCCCCTTCTTATCTAGAGAGGTTAATGTCTACATCTTCATCTTGCCAGCTGTATTACAGAGGCTCATACTCCCCAAGCAAAGACAGATAGAGCTGTGGAGTGAAAGACAAAGACAGAGCAGGAGACTGGGAAGCTGTGAGATAAGAAGAATGACATCTAAAAAGGAGGACAGCAAAGAAAAACAGAGAGAAAGCGAGAGGAAGAGCACAATCGCTGTCTTCATAATGATAAGCAACTAAATGTCATTCTGATTGTTCCTGTTGGACCATAGCTGAGCATGAGCGGTAACACACATGCATTAATATAAAATACAGTTGTAGTTGCTAATTCCTCTGGTTCTTCAAATTTTGTTCGTTGAGAGTTTAGCCAGTTGGTGAATATTTGTTTTTGCTTATTATTATTGTGCTCTTTATATCAAATCAAACTGATGAGTAAGTCTTAAATCAATGAGGTCTTATTTGCTGGTTATAACTGGTACTTAATCATGACCATGTCTTCATTTTTTATGTCAAAACACTGTCTTTGGATCAAAAAATATCATTAGATGTTGGGTCTGCCATGTGGTGCTGTTGTGGGGCTTTTCAACTGGCAATCAGTGGGACCAAATCATGCCTGATGCGACTTCAATCAGGTTGTGGCGATGTCTCGCCGACCACAGTCAACCAGTGACGAACCCCCTTTCTCTTCACCAAGCATGCGCGTGTTGCAAGACTCGACTCGGTGTCGGTGCAGCAGAGCAGAGTTTTGTGTCTGTGTTCAATTATCAATACTTTTGTAGCTTCTAACTGAATCTCTGTGGTTTGGAGTTTATTTTCCTTCCAGCATCGCTGCTATATTTTTCTGTTTCATGTTTGCTTTCAGGAGAATAGGTTACTGCTGATGAAAATCCAACATTAACTGATTTTGATGCTTCATAATAAAAGCCTGTATATATAACAAAATAATGAGGGACTTTTATTGTGAAGAATTTATAGGAAATAAAATGTATTTATCCACTTTAAAAAATTTTTTTTTTTTTTTTTTTTTTACAGCTGCTTGACTCAAGACAAGCCCGTCTCAGTTAAAAGACATATTTTCAGGCAGGTAGCCCTGTTGTAATGAAGATGCAAACCCCTGCCGTGCTGGGCTCAAACCAAGTCAAACCAAGCCAGCATGTGTATGGAAAAGGGGCTTTGGAAGCAGCCTCTTCTTTAGTCCAAGAGGGGAGCAAACATTGGTTGCTTGCTTCAAAGTTATCACAGATCTTCCAACCATAGATTGGTCTGCAGTACACACACTGTACTTGTGTCCATAAAATTCTATTACAAGCACTCGTACCAAACACAACATGGGCCACACTTAGTTCATATCATGGGATCACACCCTGCCAGTCAGACCGTGAACTGAAAGGTCAGTGGATCCAAAATGGCACTCCACATGCTCAGTCACTCATATATACTGGGAAATGATGGCTTTTCAGAATGGCGGTCAGTTGGAGCTGAAATGCCAGAATGGCATTCATAACCCTTAGATTTGGCTTTCTCATAAACCTCTCTCAGACATCACCTTTACTGGAGTCATTCCACCTAAAAGAGTGATAATTAGTACCTCCAATTTAACACAGAATTCCCTCTGAGTAACAGAGAGGGTACATTTACAGTATCAGCAAACAAACATATATGCAGATGAGAATATAAACAGTTAACCTGCTCTCTGCACTGATCTCCAAGGAGTGCGAAAGTAAATCAATACTCTTCTTTCCTCTCCTCTAACAAGATCAGCTACTGTATTATTTAGAAAAAAAGAAAGGGCAAGAATAAGTCTTAAGCACACTGTCTTTGCTGAAAAACACCCATCAGGAGACACAACAAAAATGTGCACGCCGATTCACACACATTTGCCCCTGTTCTCTCTCTCAAGGGCTCTAGAGAAAGACAAGAGTATTTCCCCCACTCATACGCACATACATTTTCAATCTCTGAGAGGTTTTACACAAAGTCGTGGATCAATTTGTCTCTGCCAGGGCACCGTTGGTTTGTTCTTTGTTGTCATCGTTTGTTTGCATTTCTGTTTGCTGCACAGAGAGCCTGGTGTCTCCTCTCTGCACCCGCTGGTCTTTGTTAGCCTCCTATCCTCTTAACATCTCTGTTTTTGTAGGGAGACTGTGGGGAGGCATATTAGCCATGCCCAGGGATCTCTTGAGAAGGCTAGAGATAATACAGTGTGTATTGGTGTGTGTGTGTGTGTGTGTGTGTGTGTGTGTGTGTGTATGAGAAAAATAGAAGGAGAGAGAATTTGTGTGCCTCTTTCTTTGTCTCTGTCCTTTTGTTTGTCTGTACGAGTGTGTCTGTGTATTCTCCTCTCTGCTCCTTTTAATCTGTCTCTGAGTCTTTGCCTGGCTCCCCTGTCTCTTTCTATTGTCTCAATCTTTCTCCTCTCCCTGACCACCTATCCATCAATTTACTTCGTGAACCCCTCCTACCTCCCGGCCCCACCACCATTTTCTCCCACATATTTAGGCCTCTCTCTTCCTCGTGCTCCCCACCTTTTCCTTGCTCTCTCATATCTCCTGGTCTCAGAGGCCTCTTTCTTTTTATCTCTTCTCCTATTATGTATTTCTGCCTTCTCTTTGCACTCCTGGATCTCTTGCTCTACCAGGCTACTCTCGCTCATATCTGTCTTGCACACCTTTTCCTCGCATTCTCATATCAGTTGGTCTCAGTTGCCTTTCCCTCCCTCTGTCTCTGTGCCCCATATCTGTCCATCTATCCCATGTCTCCACGACTCTTTCCTGGCATCTAATCTCTTTATGTTCTCATTAGTCCTGTTATAATCTGCCCTCTAATCCATGCTAATTGCAAACTCCCCTCGCCCTGATCATGATTTGAAGTTGTGTTTGAAACACATCCCACCCCACCCCCACTTTCTATCCCTTATGGTTTGATCTGCAAAGGGCTACGATGCATACCAAAATATCAAACGTGTGATCTGAATATTCTAAGGTAACTAAGAGCGGGTTCTAAGCAGCCCTGTTTAGTCTGGTTGAACCGTACTCTGGAGCATTTACTCTCTTGCTGCAGTTTGTTTGTTTTTGTGTGAACGCTGGACTCAAACTGTGGTGTGGACCAAACAAGTGCTCTCTGGTCCAACTCGAAGGGGTGGTCCTGGTGTATGTGTCTTGTCACTGGTTAAAAAATGTTTTTTCTTCCTGTTTTGTTGACTGGTGAACTAGTAGTCTATAATATCAACTGGCAGGTAGAAATTGCAAGGGGTTTGATGTTTGTTTTTACCACCACATGATATTTCTGCCACAAGATGATACAAATGTGTTCTAGATCACTTGAGTTTTGCCGGTCCAATTGGAAAATTGAAAGCGTCATCCTCGCACTGGTTTGATTCAGGAACCAGACCATTAGGTATGAACCCACCCTCTGTCGAGGTTCCAAGTGAGCTGAGCTAATACTGAAAGGTGACATGAAAATACCTGGTTATGTGATACAGGGCTTCCTGTAAAAACTGGCCATTTTTAAAGCTACCATCAATAGCGACCATGATTGTTTTTATTCACTTACAGCATGCAAAACCACCAGCTGTGGCAATTTGGCAAAGTGCAGAAGTATCAAGAACACCATCCCTTCATATTCTCTTTTATAAGAGTAGCACAGCTCCTGTGTGTGTAGGGAGTGTGCGGACGAGGCATAAAGTAATGGTGAATGCAGCAGGGTAGAGGCAAAGGTGAGCCGTGAAGTTGTGAATGTGGCAATAAATGTACAGTGTAAATTATAGTTTGTCAGTGAATAAAGGCTGCATCTTCTCAACACCAAAGCATCCGTGTGTGTGTGTGTTGTTTCCCAACTGCTGGAGTGACAATCACCAATCCCGTCTGCAGTGGATAAAGTAGAAGTACCAAAAATTAGCAGAGTGGAGAGGAGCCATACTATGCAGTGGAAATATGGCTTACAGGACACCCACTCACACAGACAAGTAATGCAACACAGATTTGACAATGTTTTCATGGTGTTCCACTGATCAGCAGTTGGTGGCAATAACAAGCTGAGGAATGCAGCAATGCACTGACAAAGGGATAAGGAAACTGTTAGCACACAAACACAGATGTAAACAAAGTAAATTTTTAATTCTACCAAAAGTCTGCTCTGCAAATGTTTTATGAGGAATGAAATGCATCCAGCATCTTTGTCAGGCCTCAAGGATACACACAACTGTTTTAGTGAGAACCAGTGAATGCAAATACGACGTTGTTTGTTTCCAGAAAACTCCATGAGGCACTTTTAAGTATGCCACAGATTCATAATGCTGCCTGTATTGTATTGTAAAAAATCAACCCATTAATCTCTGAATTAAGCAATTGCTATATTCATTTCGCAGGTAGAGTTGTGCCCATTAGAGAAGTCTGCTATTATCTTTAGTGCTGTGTTAGTGCTACTAATGGATCAATTCTATCATCAAAGTAAATGGAAAAACATGGATTTACTTGCCCCCTGTTGCAAAAAGCACAAAAGAAGAAGGAGAAGAGTGCAGAAATTAGTTCACTGTTGCCTGCAGTGCGTGCAATGTCAGACGAGACATCTCCGTTGTCTACATCAGAACACACAGCAGAAAGGCCGTGGAAGGATAATGAGTTATTTCAACAATTTCTACCTGAGAGCACCCATAATGCGATCCACCTCCCTGACAGTTCTGAGGCCGAGACTCCTTCCCCCGCCCGCTGTTCAGAGCAACGTTATGCTCCAGTAAATTCACTCTGCATACCTCTGCACCCGTCTACAACTCTTCACAGGTCATCACAGAGTGTATTCGGCCATTAAATGAAAAACACCTCGGAAAGGGGAGAGAGGGGGAGCGGGGGAAAATTAATATCAATGGTTGTGCCCCTAATTGGCTTGTCTGCTTGATAAAGGACACAATAACCCGGCTCTGCTGCAATTACCCCCTTTTCCTGACTCTAAAGTATGCACTAGAGCTGGCACACAAACATGAGCACAAACTAAGCAGAATATGCGCGCACACAAAAACACACACCTCCGGCAGCCATTGTAACTGACAAAAGTGTAGGCTGAAGACCATAAACAACTATAATCATCATTACCGCGGGGTAATCTCAATCAGTGTGTGTGTGTCTGTGTGTTTATGACTATAAGTCAGATTTAGTGCCGTGTCCCCTCAGGTCAAGGCCGATGGACAGATGTGTCATGAGGAAAATGGCTTCTGCCAAGACACACTCGTTTTTCACTCTGCTTTTTTACTCACACCATCCATCTCCCTGCATATCCGTCAGGCTCGTCATATGGATGGGGATACAGTGAACAACACTCATAATTACAGAGGAAGATGAACAGGGCATAAACAACTCAACAGCGGTGAGGGTAAAGAGGAAGACAGCAAGAGGAAGGGAATATCATACCGTTTTCACACCAAAATTAGCCTGTATATGCAGTTTTTTTCTGATTTTGCAGCTTCACAATAAAAGCTTTTAGATAAAAAATAATGGGGGACTTTTAGTGTGAAGAATTTATAGGAAATAAAGTCTTTATCCACTTTTCAGACACTCGACTAAAGAGCAGGACATGTGTATAAAAAAGGAACACAAGAGTCAAAATTATAGACGGAGGTGACAAGCCTTCATTGCCTCCACCAAAAAGGGGGTGAAAATTAGAGTGTCCATCTGGGTATCATGGTTCCATCACTGACGATCAGAGCTGGAGCCGATAAATACCCAAGACCACTGCAGAGTCATCTGACCTCGGAGTGAATGCCGATTGTACCCTTTCCTACTGAAAACAAAAGCCTGCTGTTCGTGGGTTTTTGTCCAGTGTAAAATGGGCTTCAGAGAAAGAGGGAGGCTAGTAGCAGAAACAGATAGAAGCAGGTGGAGAAGAGAAAACAGAGAAGACAGAGAGATCAAAGAAAGGGAAGACAAGTGAGAAGTTAGAGGCGAAGGATCGGTCATGACAAAGATTCTTTGAGGGATTATGGGTGAGAGGAGTGTGGCTTTCTCACCGCCGCTCAGTGACATGACAACTGTAGGACTGATGAGAAATTCACAGGTAAAGTGTGAAGATTGTGCTGTAGTTAAAGGTAAACTGTCACCATCACACACTGTTTTATTGTCAGCATCTAATTAATGAAGTCAAATAGGACAAAAATAGTGCAAGCTGTCATATTACTCGAGCAACATGTTAAGACTTTCCGGTGAAAAATCCCAAGCGTAGCTCAGATAATTGCTCAACTTCATCAAGGATTTCAGCAACGGAGATTTTCTCATTTGCTCCTTCAAGCATAAACCCTTATCTATATGTTATATGCACAGAGAATATAGACTGCAGACAAACATACTGTGATGGCACACAGGGTTTTAGCACAGATTTTGCAAAAGCAAACATGGTATCAAGCAGACACAGCCCAAAACATCCCCTCTTTGAGTGTTAATATTTTCTTAGAGGAATAATAATTTCTGAAAATATTCATCAAAGCACACGACAAGATGTTCAACACTCAGCTGCGGTGTTTGCTGCTTGGTAAACACCAACTCAAGAGGATTAGGATTATGCAAAGCATAAAGATGAAATGGCATTTTATAGCACTGTCAGTAGCACAAAAAGCTGGTATGACTAGTTGGAGCCATATTGCTGTTTTCAGATACAATACATTGTTGAATGGTTTGCTGTTGGTGTAAATGCTGTGTGGAATGAAAGGCTCTTTGCCTTTCCAGTTTCCAAATTTTCTGCTTACCTTCCACCTTTTTGGCCACAGATTACTAAAAAAAAGGACCTCATTACAGAACATTTTGCTTGTTCTGTCTTACGTTTCCAAGATAGGGAAAATCATATGTTCCAAAAGTAGAAGCAGCAATTCCTAAACTCTATCTATCCTATCTCAGACATTGTATCTTGTCTTAATTTAGGAAATCCTAAGCTGTAAACTTGATTCTTCAATCAGTGCTCTTCATGTCATGCCTGTATGTGTGTTTATTATGTACATGAGACTGTCTTTATCTTTGACAACTGTCTCGCTTGACTTGTCACTGGCTAGCTAGCTTGCCAATGGACAAGAAAAGATGGGCATTCAATTTTATGAATGGAAAAGAACATTTGGATGTAACCTTTTTTTAATCACTGACATTCTGATAAGTGATTCTAATTTAATTACACATTTTCTCAGTGACCGTAACAGCTTCATCCTTGAGTCTAAGGGGACATTTGTACCAGAGTTTGAAGACATTCCCTTAAGGTGTCCTTAAGATATTGCGTTCACAAGAATGGGATGGACATGAGGTCACAATGACCTTGACCTTTGACATTTAATCACCAAAATCCCATGAGGTCATCCATGAGTCAAAGTGGACATTTGTGTCCACTTTGAAGAAATTCACTCAAGGCATTTTTAAGCTATTGCATACACAAAAATGGGATGACCTAAAAACATTATGCCTCTGGCCACATCTGTTGCCGGCGTGGAGCCATAAAAAAAAGAGATTAGCTGTGGGCAAGCTGGAGGCCTGCTGGTCACTCACACACATGCTTTCATCTGGCAGAGATAAGTAATCATCTTGGCAGTTTATATATACCCATTAATACATGGTCTGGGACATTGAGTAGCTGTTCAGTCATATTTCAGTGTTCATGTTTTTCCTCATTTTCATTATCATTGTCATACAGACCTAACAAGCAGCAGTGGTGCTGCTGTTTTTGGCAGTTATTTTGGATTTATTTTTGAATGATTCCTGACTTAGGAAATTCTTTAGTTAGGATGCTTCTGTAGCAACTAAATTCCTATCTTAAGATAGGAATTTAGGAATTTTTATTTTTTCTGAACTTTTCTGTAACAAGGCTGCAAGTCTCCCATTTTTACACATTTACACATTATTTAATATTGCATTATAGCCCTCATTCCAAGCACTTCACACATCACAGTTGAGCACTGACGTGCATATAAGCTATAAACTGATTTCACTTGAGTGCATAGATACACCCATGCACTCAAACACAAGCAGGGAAGCACACACCCACAACAAAAGTCTAAATTTCTTTCATGTTTCTGTGACACAATACAACAGAAACAAGTCTCTCTAGTGTCTATCAATTATCAAAGAAGCTCTTGCTGGATTTTTGCTTTGTATTGCTCATGAAGGGAACATGCATCCTGCCGACAACTGGGTGCTATGTTCATCATTGCACCACTTTGTTGTCAGAAGCATGATGGATTTCAGGCTTTCATCCTTAAAGATGCATTTTTTTCTTCAATTCTGACTTCTTTTTCTTCTTTTTCCCCTTTTATGGTCCAGCTGTGCTGCTACCCAAACAACTTCTACTCCATTTTCATTTACTTTTTTGTCGCACTCTCATGTGACATGATCAAACAATATACCTATCAAGTCACGTCATGGCAAGAATGTATTTAAACAAAGAATGAAGACTGAAAGAAGAATTTAAGATCGAGAGAGACACATTGTCAACAATCATCAAGGGGGGCTGAATCCCATCTGTACTTGTGTCATTCTCTCCCGTGCTTTATTTCTGTCAATACTGATTTAAACACTTGGTGGTGGTAAGGAGAATTAGCCCTGCTTGTGGCTGAACCTTGGAGATATGCGACTGTATTTCTGAATGAAAATCACTCTGAAACATCACAATATTTTGGCCTTGAAAGTCTCATGTACACTCTTAGAAATAAAGGTTCCAAAAGGATTCTTCTTATAGGGCTGAGGTTCTACCTTTGCTTGCGAAGAACTCTTTTTTGAGGATAGGGTTCATCAAGGGTTATTTATAAGACTACAGGTACCATAAAGAACCCTTTTCATCCAAAGAACCCTTGGTGGAAGGATTGTTGAGATCCTTGAACAACTCTTTCGTCAAGGGCTATTTGTCCCATAATATAAAAGCCCCCACAGTGGGCTCAAGATAAAACTCTTGGAATATAAAAGGGTTCTTGGTCGAACCTCCTAGGTGGGTTCTAGATAAAACCCCTACATGTAGGGTTCTCAGTAAAATCCTCTTTGTGGGTTCTACATTAATCTCTTGGAATTAAAAGAGTTCTTGGTAAAACCCCACAGGTGGGTTTTAGATGATACTCTTATTAGCACCCTTCGCAGGTGAAGACAGGGTTCTGGGTGGAACCATTACATCACAGACGGCTTCTCTGTATAAACTCTCAGATTGGGTTCTAGGTGAAACCTCTCACACATGGTTCTAGGTATAACTCTTTGTGCTGGGTTCTAGAACTCTCTGAAATTGTTCTTTTTATCAAAGGTTCTACCAGGAACCAAACAGGGTTCAAGCTAAAGAACCCTTTATGGTTCTTTTTTTAACACATTTATGTCTAAGAGTGTACACAATATAGGCTAGTTTCGGTTGTTCGAGAGGTGTATTATGTTTTCATTATTTCGTCAGCCTCCAGAATATCTTGCAAGCATTCATTTCAGTCTGAGACACTGAGAACCACAGCTTTGTGGGGGAAAAAAAGGTTGAGACGGCTTTAGAAGGTGCAGACATTTCAGAGCTATACACGGTGTCTTTCAGAGAGGAACAAAGAATAACCTATGACACCCCTCTCTCATCCAGCCGGCTACATTCTTCTCCCTGCTTCATTTCTAGCCTGCTCTTTGTTTGCGGTCGATCTGCAGGTGAAGAGGTTGACCTCACCGGTCCAGACACTAACCCGCTGGGCTTCTCCATGAGCACACAAAGACCAAACAACCTTCTCTGTCTTATTCTACCCCTCTTACACTCTCTGTTTTCAGCTGTGTCTGCTCTCTCAGCTGCTTTCTCTTCTCTTCCCTTGGCATTCTCGTCTCCCCACCTCTCCGTTCCCTCTTCCCTTCTTCCCCTCACTGCCCTGCTGTCTCCATCTTAGCTTGAGTTATTGATTTCTGTAAAGGTTGACTGCGGCTGCTGCCTTCCTTTCTCGTTTCTTCTACTCTCCAACTCCCTCTTCTTTCCTCTCCCGCTTTTCTATCTTTCAGCCTCATCTCCTTCACTGAGTCTACCACTTTTTACTAAACTTTACGTTCAGTTTCTTTCAGTATTTCTCCCTGGGATGCTAAACTTTAAGCTAAAACTCTAAATTTGAATGTCTGGTTCTTCATCTCCTACTCTACCTTGACCTGGCCTGGGCAGACTGTACTAGTGTCAGTAAAACTACACTGAACAGAAAATATGCTTTGTCTTTCTGAAATATCCTGTAGCACTTGAATACAAATTTAGTCCGAGAATCGAAGGACGCCCACATTACAGAGAGCTTGTGTCCAAAACAAAAAATCCCTTAAGAAAACAGCGGATTCTCTTCAAAAATAGTTGTTTTCTTCAAACATCATTTTAAATCTTTTTTCCTCTGCTCTCTAGAGCAGCAAAGACATTAAACATGTAAAATAAAAACAAAATTATGTTCAAAACAACCAAAACAATTAGTGTGCGCATGTAAGCATCTGCTAAATGGGCCACAACTTGTATAAAAAAAAAGTTCAGTCCCATGAGGCAGGTTTTAAAAAGAAATATAGAAATGTGTCTTGAATGCATCATGTCATTCTAAAGGCACAGGCTATAAGCAAAATTTTTAGTCCCACAACTTTTGAAAGCTTACTGTTGTTTATTTAATGACGCTTGTAAAATCAGTCAATAATTTAACCACAATTTCTTTTCTAAGAGCGTGTTCAGACCTGCTAACATGTCTCCTGGGTGATCTGATCACAAGTCAGCTGAATGTTCATCACTGTCCATTTGGCAATTCAGTATGAAGATTTGACTATTTGTTAAATGCCACATTTAGCTCCTCTATCAGCCCACAATGAGCCTCATATTTTGCCTGAGTTGAGGCACAGCTGATTAAGAATTCACCATAGCCATTTCACCTCCCTGATCTGTATGTAAATAAATACATTTGCAGGATGTAAAAATGTTTGTTTTTGACGGTGGCTCAACAGTAGTAGCTATCACCACGCTGGGGCAAACAGGCACAATCTTCTTTCCACAAGAATTCACAAAAAGGCCCAAATACTTAAGAATTTGCCAGACAGCTTTTCACAAGGTTTACAAAGTTTTTCCTCACTCAACAACTCTTAAAATAGTGTGATTTTTAAGGGAGCTAGTAGGGTTGGGTCATGTCCACTGAATTGTATGATGTCCACATTGAAACATCACAATGTATGATGATATCTTTGCTGCGTCCAAAACGGTCTTCATCTCGGCACTACATGTCTGTAATCCAGCTGTGTTTAAACAGAAAATAACGAACACAACATGGAGACATTGTGCAATGAACAGCAGCAACAACTTCTTTTCATTTTCTCTCTCTCACATGTCATAAACAGAACTGAGGTAACAACTTTATAGCAACTCTAACAGGACACACAACCGCAAATTTAAAGTATCTGTGGGCTTTTAAATCACAATGTCACAATGGTAGAGGGCTCATTGGACGATGAGTGTCAGCCATCGTGATGGACGATGGCATCATCCACTGGCCCAACCCTAGTTGCTAATGAGTTTACAAACATCCACAGCAGGTTAGAGAGCCCAAAAAACATGTAATTTGTATTACAAAGAACTGAGGACAGTCCTCCAATGTGGCTCAGGACACTCTGTGTATGAACTGCTGAAAGAATATAGTCACATGTGATCCACACCCCATCTGAATGTGGTCTGAGCAACTGGATCTCAAATACATCCTGGGTGCATTCACACCTGTAGTCAGAGCTGTCCACTTGTCTGCACAGGGCTTAAACGATTCAGGGATATGAAAACATGATGATGGACATAAACAGCTTATTAAACCTCTATCTAAGGGAGACTCTATCCAGGTTATGGCTGTATTTCATATCTAGAATACGTTGTGTCCTCATGTAAGGGCACTCAGCATGATTTATTGTGACAGTGATTTGTGACAGTCGTCCACGTGGGGCACATGTGTGACCTCATATATGTTTTGCTTTATCATTTTATGTTTCCCTAAGGTGACACATTTTTATGAACCCAGTGACTTGCTTCAGAGGTCTCCCTATAGATTTTGGAGGACCTTCCTGCATAAATCTGCATATTAATGAGGAAAAACTGATACTGCTGAAACTGCTACAACAGTTAATGTTTAAAGATACAGAGCTCACATTAATGCTGCCCATGTGTTATGTGAGTTGTGCATAAATATTTATTAGAGCATTAATGGGCATAGTGAATGGAATAAGTAATAGGTTAATATGATTATGTTTAATACATCATGGTGATTAGGTTGGGACATTAGGCAGCAGAAGTGCCTCTTGTTCTAAAGGTATTCCAGCCCTTCATACTCATATGCCAGACTATAACCCTTACAAATACTTTAGAGGTGCAAACTCTAGACTTTTTTTAAATAACATGTACTGTAAATCGAACCAGTAAAAGCACATCACCACATAAACAGTGTGTGATCTGTAAACTACAGTTGTTGCTGACATTAGTTGGTGTCATCACCACTAATTCCACATAAATTAAACTCTTAGAAATAAAGGTGCTAACTAGAACCATTAAAAATCATCTGTAAAAGGTTTCACCCAAATCCCTCTATGAGAGATTCTACAGATATCTTTCAGGGAGTCCTTTATATTCCTAGAGTTTTATCAAAAATCCACTCAGGGGGTTCTGCCAGGGACCGTTTTATATGATGGCACAAAGAACCCTTAATGAAAGAGTTCATCACGGACCTCAACAATCACTGGAGAACCTCTCTTCCAAAAGGGTTTCTTTGGATGAAAAGCGCTCTTAATGGAACACCTTTCTCTTACAAAGGACCCTCGATGAACCCTTTGTTCAAAGAAGGGTTTTTCACAATCATATTAAAGTCGTGAGTAGAACCCCAGGTCTTCAAGAACCCTTTTGGAACCCCTATTTGTGAACTGTTCAAGTAATACACTTAAAATAATACGTTGAGTGCTATACTCTCATCATTGTTGTGAAACAGTGCAGGCAAGAATAGTCAAAGTGATAAACTGTAAACTTAAATGAAATAAATATTACCTTCTCTTCAACAATGCCTCACACAAAAGATTAATGCTGTTAAATAAATCAAACATACTTTATAAAGACTATGGCATTATATCTCTGCTTTGTATAGCTATTATTTAATAGGTCATGTTGAATTTAGAGAAAACCCGGAAGCATTTTGCAAAGAATGGCCAATTTATTTTCAGATGTGCAGGATTATACCTTTAGCAGTATACTAAGTGTTGCTCACCTGCCCATCATTCCCTAATAACCTGTCCATGATGTCCTGGGGAACATGATGACCATATTAGTAATGAGGACGTGTCTGACAGGTGAAGCTGCACCTGGTTTCTGGAAGCTCATTACAGCGTCTTAATGATGTGCTATGTTCCATAATTAGGAAACTTTTCTTTCGGCTCTCTGTCCAATTTCCCTGTTTGGTTGCTGTGTTGGCTGGGGGCAGCACAAGAGCTTTGGTTTGGTTTGACAGCTCCAATGCACAGAGTGTCTGCGAGATCTGTGGAGTGCTCATTGGATGTGCCAGTGGAAGGGTCTGCGGGAGTTTACAGAAGGACACACACAGGATGATAATGGGGTATGAGAAAGCGTGAGTTAGGGGCTGGGAGTTGGAAAGTTTGAAAACTTATTTGTGTTTGAATGTGTGTAATGAACACGTGTGTGTATTTCTTTTTTTTTTTTTTTACAGATCTATATTTTCTTTTGTATTTTGTGTTCTGCTGACTGGCCTGGGACAAACTTCCATGAATTATATGACTGTAGATGAGCAACTGTGAGTGTGTACAGTATATACTCTATGTGCAAGCCTGTGTTGGCCATAGCTGGTATATTAGCACTTGTTAACGAGAGACAGAAATGTATGTTTCCAAGTCCAGAACTCTAATTAGGGTTCCAAACTCTTCAGGCTATGTGGTAAAATTATTTTTTTGTGTGAAATAAATTTGCATTTGAGTTTCAAAGACTATGGACACCTTTGCGGGTGCTCTTATGTATACCTTTATGTGAGTCGATGACTTCTAGAAGCATTGGGACTCATTTGTTCATAAAAATGTTCCAGGTTTATTGTGTTTTTATAGGACTGATCATAAATATAACAACTACAAACAACACTGATTAATTAGACCCACAGAGTGTCTGTCAAGTAATGGTTACAGACTGTGTGATTGCAGCAATCTTATCGGTTTATTGGAGAATGACCATCCAAATTGTTACCTGTGCAAAGTTCAAAACCCAGCATCTGTGATGGTATGAGGTATGGCCAAGTGTCGCCATGTAAAGGCACCAACAGGGACACCTCTGCTTATTTCAGCATGACAATGCCAAGACACATTCTGCACATGTTACTACAGCTTTGCTTCATAGCGAAAGGATGTCGGTACTAGTCTGGTCTGCCGTCAAGACAACCAAGACCAAGGTTTTGGCCTGTCCCTCGTCTTTGGTCACAAGACCGTGAGATCAACCATCTTTGAGCCTCTCTATGAGTGTGAAGTAGGACCATGATTTTGGAGCTATGACCAAAGATATTGCTACCTTTCTTTCATGTTGGTGATCTTTTGTCTGGGGCAGCTCAAAAATGCACAGTGTAAACCCAGCTTAAGATAAACACTGTATAAAGTTTGGGTAGCTCTAAAACACCTTGACAAACCACTATGGTTATTTTTGCATGTGAAGGTAGACAATAATGAACATTATTAAGTGTTATGCATGGTAATGGGAAGTCTCAGTATAAATAGAGTCTATATTTGTCTGTAGATTCAAATCTCATTAGAGTATAAAAGTGTGTCCTTGTTATGAATCACTGGAAAATACTGTAGCAGGTATGCAGCGCATTAAGTGCTTTGAGTGTAGGCTAAGTGTGTGTGTGAGTGAGTGTGTGTATGAGGCTGTGCCAGTTAATGAGGGCCGGTATGATTGAGTCGAAGTTTGCAGGTCCTGTCTCGCTGCGGAGGAGAGCAAATGATGAATACACTTCAATCATTTCAAGACAGGCCTTCATCATTTGTTGGAGCTGTCAGACAGTTATCAGGGCTCACTGTAGGCAGCTGGAGAGGAGGCCTCGTCCATAATTGAAAATTGAGTTTAGAAATGTCACATGTATCCGTCCATCTAAATTTCAAGCCGGGAAATCCCCATTGGCGCACAGTATGTAGAGGCCTGACAGTACCTATCAATCCAGGCTTCAACATTTTAGTCAATAGAGACAATCGCCGATGGGGGATTTGTTCATTTTTAACAAGGGGCATGTTGGGCAGCTTCAGTATGAGAATATGCCGCGGGCAGACCTCAGTACTTTACCAATATGTGATTCTTTGAAAGTTCTCAGTCTTTATTAACCGATTTAGAAATTATCAGACAGGTGGCTGGTATTATCTGGAGAAGCTCCCATTTGTGTTATATTTAAAGCTGCAACACCAACTTTCAGGCCCTGCAATTATTCTTTGATTGCTACTTCTGAAACCCAAAACAGATGGTTTAACCTTTAAATCACCAGGTGAGTAACCTTTATATTATTTGCTGTAGAGCGAGGCTGCCAATTTCACAGACAGATTGAAAAAAAAAAAAAAAAAAAAAAAAAAAGAATCTAATCAAAATGTGACTATGTCTGGGGCTAATCCTTTGACTTTCCTCATATGCTTTCTTTTCCAAAATCCACGGTGAAGTTACTCTCTCCTATATACGTTCACCTTAGAGTATCCAAGGTCTAACTCCTCCGCAGTGGTTTCTAAGTGAGGAAAATAGAACGCTAATCTATTCTGGTGTAATCATGCTTTGACCTGGCTAATGGAGGCAGCATACCCCAGGGCAAGATGTAATCAGGAAGACAGTTAATAAAATGAACAAGACCGCTTTACTGATCTTACTAATGTCCCTGACCTTCCCTGAGGGATGACACACATGCAAGCTCACACTTATACATACATGCATGTGCCTTAATGCACATATGTGTCGATGCAGTCTCAGGCATGACCATCCAAATGGGTTGATTAATGTAGACACACAGATAACAAGGAGGCAACATGCTGCAAACATCAATTCCACAACATAATTATTATCCTATGATCCTTCAACCCTCTCCTCCCCATTATCTGTACACGACATCATCACAGTAAGTACACTCTTAGAAATAAGGGTTACATGAAGGGTTCTTCTTGAAGGGCTGAGGTTCCACTAAGAACCATTTTCTTGTGAATAACCCTTTTTGAAGAAAGGGTTCATCAAGGGTTCTATAAGACTAAGGATTCTATTAAGAAACTTTTCATCCAAAGAATCCTTTTTGGAGGAAAGGCTCATCTAAAGAACTTTTTTGTCAAGGGTTTTTTGTACCATAATACAAAAGAACCCTGTAGAACCCCCTGAGTGGGCTCTACATAAAACCCTCGGAATGTAAAAGGATTTTCGGTAGAACTGCCTGGGTGGGTTTTAGATATAAACCCCCCTATAATATAGCCCCCTTTGCTGGGTTCTTCTTAGCACCCTGAACGCCCTTTTTCACCAAAATGGAACTGGCCCCATTCTGGTTCAAGAACCTTTTGAACTGTTCTAAGCATTTCCACCAAAAATGGGCTCATGTGGAACTTAAAAATTCAGTTCGCAGCTGGATCCAAAAAATAGCATTTTTTTCTTTGGGAACCAAAGTAGGCGTGTCATATTCAACGCCTTCTGTTCATCATATCCTTGATTATAATGGTTCCACTCCATAAAAGGACAGCTGAAACTCCCACACAAGTTCACACTCTGAGTTGAGAGAGAGTTTCTATTTCTGTATGTGTTTAGTTTACAGCTGGAGGGGGACTGTCTCTATATAGGGTCACACATATCAAATCCAGGGAGCAGAGTCACGACTCCATAAACAGCTGTCAATCACGCGGTGTAATGACTGACAGACCAAACGTTCATGTCACTTAGTACTGGGCTATATTTACATGAATAACACAGTGAGCAAGAAAGTATTATCATGGATCTACATACAGGCAGAGGTGTGTGCGAATGGGCACATGTACCTGCAATAATGCAGACACACACAAACAATCCTTCATAACTAAAATAAAACTACCTTGGGAAAAAAAACACAACAATGGTAAAATGACAAAATCAAAAGCGCTGTTATGACTGCAGTATATGCACTTATTAGTGCCTGGCAGCTCAGCTGTAACCGTGGACATCCATGCAAGTTTCTAATTAAATGCTCTGACTTTCTGTTTCATGCTCTTTTTTCTCCTTTTCTTTCTTCTTACACATCACCTGACAGACCATGTCACAACATCTTGTTACTGTGTGTTCTAGATGACTCTTTAGTTACTCATATAATAGATCTCTTGTTGTATTCTTCACATTTTAACTCCAACTTCGTCCTAAATAACATAATCCAAAATACTGTAAAAACTGTAACACCAAATCTTGACTGCAGATCTGGGAGGGGGGCTGTTCACAATCCAAAATAAACTGTGCAATTTAAAATATATATTTAAGAAGACAACGCCATTAAAAAAAATAATAAAAAATTCACGCTTAACCAAAAAACATAACACATAGCAAGTGGGGATAAAATCGACCTGTTTGGAGACAAACTTCTCTCGGCTCATATTAAAAGGTCACGCAATCAACACAAAATCAAAATTGAGACAGCAGCTCCCTTGCACCAAATACAAACCAAAACCCTTCAAGTTTTTCAGTTTTTTAAAGCAGATGCACACTAGTAATTTCTTCTGAATGTTGCTTCATATGAGAGGGGTGCTGAAACAAAAAAAAATATTGTCCTTTCAAGTTTAGTATCTGGCCTTGTGCGTCAACTTGGTGTAACACTGCAAGAGGAAGGCAAATTTTATACATATTTTGTAATAACAATGATGCAATGCACTCTCTTGCTTGCCTCAATGAAGTGCTTCAACAGCACCAAGCGTGTTTAAAATTTTAAGAAGTGTGATGTGGTTTGCCACTTAGATATAGCTTCAGTAATTTAATAAAAGATACCATAATATTAACATAATTGTTTGCTGTAAACACTGTCCACTGCTGGGAGGTGTAATGAAAAGACATGCAGACAGTACCGTGCCTGTGTTCATATGCTGAACCTCAGTGTATTGATAGACCACATTCATGCTCCAATCATGGTTTCATGATATTAGCAGTTTAGGTACAGCCTCAGCTCTGTCCCTGTGTGGAATGTACTTCAGCCACTTGGTGGATTACAGCAATGCATCACGGTGCTTGCAGCAAAATGAAAATGTAATTCTCTGAGCGCTTGAGGGAAATACAAGATGAGGGGTCGGGAATGATTGCTTGTTGGAACCTGATCACTGGCTGCTAAAGGGAAGTTTTCCCGACATTCTGATGTACCCAAAAGGCAAAGCCCCTGTCATAATTCCTGGAGGTCATTCCAGGGATATGATTCCTGGGAAGATTGTGGCTGATGAGTTATTGGCTATGTTCAGTGAGGACGAGGTCTCTCCTCTGGGTATGGGAGCAACCTTGTCAGCACAATATCACCTCCTGACATCTTTTAATCGAGGCTTACATGCATGATCGCATATACGTAGACACAAGCAAATTAATACAGTCGTGAGATGGACGCTGGGGCATATAGGTGACAGTGACAGTTAAACACCATTGGCAGTACAAATGGTTATTGATGGTGTGTCGGTGTCTGTAAGGCTGATGTTAATGTAGAATGAAGGTGGGGTTCATGTAACTATAATGGAGGAATCGAAGTCTGTATGTCCATCACATATCTCAAAAACTATTCATGTCATCTACTTTACACTTGGAAAGTGTATTGCTAGGGACCCAAGGATGTCGAATTTGGTGCAATTTTGACACATGACACATTTAAGACGACTAAACTTTGAATAAACAGGCTAACAGTGCTCTGTACAGCAAGTGAAGTGGGGCTTCAGGGCTCTGCGGACTGAGTCAAGCATGTCTTCACCTATTTCCACAGCGGGGCTTTACACGCTGCAGCTCATTGACTGCAGTTCACTTGTACTGCTGGATACTGGATATACTAATGTTACAACTGAACTCTTCTTCAATTCCCTGGAGTCAACGAGCGTGAGCAAACAGCCTACTGGAAGGGCATGCATTTCAAATAGTCATGTGCTCTGAACGGGTACAACCCCCGACAAAGCTGCAAGCAGCAATAAGGGGAGCCAAGAAATTGTCCCGTTCAGAACGCGTAGGCGCCATACGGGCCCTGCAGTAGTTTAAAATAATTAGCTATGTGGGTGATCCTTGAAAACGCACAACAGACTGATTATCATCAGAATTAAACAAAATGTTTCAGAGTTTGACCAGTTTCCTATGAGTCTAGCACGTTCAAATGAAATCCCATATTACCATTCCATTTCTGAAGTGCATTTATGAAATAACTGTGTGAAAGTGTGGGTTATATTACGCAGTCTATTATAAAGGAGAACTGCATGAAAAGTGTTACTCAACAATCAATATATGTAGCCTTATAGCTGAATTTCCATGACAATATTCATTTATGGTGCACATTAGAGGGTACTTCAGTGCTTTTAACAGAAACAAAATCAAACGCCTGCACTTGATTTATCAGTGTTATAGTCTGCAGACTTACTTAGTGTGATAAAGACATGTACTATATTGGTGGGAAATTATATCTTGGTGTAAAATATCTATATAATAACTTTATTCAACTATTTTATTTACTTGGGTTTTTCTTATGTTTATGTCCCCTAAAATGTCTAAGCTTGACTATACTGACTTTTATCTGTGCAGAGTTCGATTTTGGTGTATAACAGACTCTTTATACCCGAGTCTGGGTCTGACTGAGGCTAAAACATATATGGTTGGCTGAGTATTTCTGATGTTTCCTCTAACACTAAGGTTAGCCATCTTGGTACACACTGATCTAGAATTTACCAATGAGGGAGAAAGCATAGATGTGGTTCCAGCTCCTTTTCATTTTTATGCAGGAAAACCATGTTCAACAGATAATTAGGTCTCATCATTGCAGAGTATTGGTGTCTGGAGGGGGAACTTTAAAATATAAAATAATAACTTCCTGTTGATGATGGCTATGTGGATTAACAGTATTTTCTCATATGTATTATGATCTTTTGATATGACTTGCATATCAACATACCTACTTGGCTTTTATTTATTATATTTTGCCAGCTTAGTGAATCCTCTCTTGAGATCTCCAAAGAAAGGACTAATTGGCTGCCACAAGTTGTGATGCACTAGTCAAACATGAGCACTGTAGCAAACTATCCATAGCACACACATCAGAACTGCCACCTTCAACTTGATGGAAACAAACAAAACAGAAACACGATTAGGAGCAATGCTGTTACCACCTGAGAGAATCACAGCCTCTGTCATGGCATTAAACTTGCAGTCACATGCCAGGTTACAGAAAGTTTATCGCCCTGACAGGTATCATCATGTCATGCTGGGTGTGTATGCATCATGCATAAGGACACACACTTAAATGAACGCATGCGGTGCCATGCAGAATGATAGAAATATTAATTTACATACAGCAGACAGATGAGGGTTTTGTGATAGACAGAACAGTGGCCAGGAAAGGTGATGGACTGTCATGACCTTCATGATAGTTGGCAGCAAACAGTAAACAGAAATCATATCAGGCAGCGAGACAGGAGGTTAGAAAGAGAGTGTAAAGTAATTGGACTGAGGGGCAATATAAGAAAAGAGAAATACTGATATCATTTCACAGTGGAGGGGTCTGGGAGCTGAATACGGCAGATTCCTTACTAACAAGGCACACCAACACACAACTCATGCTCCGTGTTTTTCCTCTTCTGTTGTATTTCATTGTATTTCCACTCTTCAACTTCTCTTATGTAACCTCAGCACCAATAAGGCCTCATGAATTCAGCAGTATTGAGCTGAGAGTGCTAGAGAAATAATCCAGGAAGCTGAGGTAGGAAAAAGTACAAGTTTAAAGCTTATACGCCAATCCCTACTCTCTGGATGTGTTCCTGTGCGTCTCCCTCTTGAACTCTGTATCTTCCTTTTCTCTTAGTTTCTCTGCCCTGCTATGTACAGTGGGGAGCAGAGTACTGGATGGGAAACACCAACCCAACTGCACTTCTCTCTTTCCCCTACATACTTGCTCTGTCTCCACTTCCCTATCTGATTATATTTCTTACATCATATACTTTATTTGTCTTTTTCTTTACAGCATTGCATTCTTCTTTTTCTGTTTTCTCTTCCTCTGCATTCCATCTGACAGTATGAAACATGACCTCTCACTTTGGCTGAAATCCCTTAAATCTTTGTTGTTTTTGTAAGTAAACAGACACATATACATGCAGGCACACAAGCACACACACACACACACACACACCTGCACAAATCCCAAATGCTATTTCCAAACGGCTCTGGAGCTGGGGGAAGACAGGGGCTTATTGAGATGAAGCATGGGGCCTTGGGGGTGACAACGTGGGCATGATTGTCTGCCCTGCCAGCCTCCTCTTCCCTGAAACTCTACAGAAACCAAACCCCACCAGCGACCACAGCTAACCACAGAGGAGAGGGAAAGAGAGAGCAGTATTTCAATTCTCTGCCTTTTGCAATTCATCACCACCCTCTAACGGCAATCTGTGCAGTTAAGCTATCGCTCCCTGGAAGAAAAACAGGGATTCTTCAATCAAACTGTCTGAAAAAGTAGCAGCACTGGTCAACCCAACTTATATCATCCCCGCAGAATGGCTTAAAATAGATCTAATGGCATTAAGAATGTGCTATGCTTTCCTGGTGTGAATAAATTCAGACGGTCTTAAAGTTAATGATCAGTGAAAACTGTAAAACCACTCAAATTCGGCACTGACAAATCATGCAGATGTGATTATTTAAATGGTGACAGCCATTCACACAGCTACCTTTGAGAAACAGCTAAAAGCTTCGTTTGACACCAGTAAATGTTTCTCCAATCTTTTTAAACATCACAGGATAATGTTTCCTGGAGCAGCACCTCACACTGAATGCATGAATGCTCGTGGTTCCTAGCAAATCTGTTATTCAAAACTGATCTAACATCTTATATTTTCATAGATGTATGAGGCTGATATGTCAACAAATTTTTATATACAAGTGTAGGTGTGAGTAAAACATCTCAGGTGCTCCAGGGACAAGATCCATATAATCCTTAGAATTTCTACACCGAAGAACACTCGTACAGTCAGACATTCACACAAAGGAAGTAGAATAAACTAAACTATAATAATAATACATTTCAAAATAGTAAAGATAGAATAAAAATAAAAATAAAAAGGCTAGATCTATACTGTACTTTCATGTTATCCAAATAGCATTTCTTTCAGTCAGAAATACATGTTTCATTTTCCAAGGACATAAATGATTTCCAAATACAAAGAAACTCTTTCTGTTTACCTTGAACAATATATGTCAACCTCTCCAGCCCAAGACATGTCAACAACTTCCCTTTCCTCATTCAAAGTGTTGGTGGTTAAGTCCAGAAAATAATTCACAATACCGTTCATGAATACCATCTTTATGACAAGTCCAAAATGTACCACTTTACTTGAGGTCAAAGAAAACATTCATGACACACTTACAATGGTCTCATGATGGTGAATGTCAAAACCAACCACATATGTCAGTTTAATGTAATGTGAAAAAAAAAAATCAAACAGTTTCTTTAGGTTAGATAATGTCAAGTTGTCATGACAAAGACATTTTGGTATATGTCAAGTTGTTATAACAAAGACATCTCAAACAATGTCAACTTGTGAAGTTGATTTAGTTTTTGAAAAGACTTATCTTGAGCTAAGAGAATACATACAGAGACAGAGGAAGAGATAGAGAGCAGAGAAAAGAAGGAAGAGAGAGACTAAGATGAAAGCTTGATGTTGAATGACACAGAAACAAAAGAGACGGGCGGGTGGAAATTGGAACATTTTGAAGTGCTGATACAGGAAGGCTGAACAACAAAGCAAAATCCACTGTTGGTGTTCGCAATAGTCATGCTACGTTATGTGATCCTGTTAGCTTGCCTGAGTTATTGTACTGGAAGCATTGTGGAGAGGCAAGCACTAGACTTCTTAGAGCCACAGGGATAGAAGGCTAAATGACAGATGATACACAGATTTAAACACCACAGGATGGCCCAAGGCAAGCTGGGAGCCACAGACAAGTATCCTTATACGGTAACTCAGACACAGCGAGTGCATACTCAAACAGATAAACTCTGAAGAACTCGTACATTAGGCATGCACGCATGCTGCCGTACAAGCATGCACACTCAGACACACTTGCTGTGTCTCATTTCAGGGGCCGCTTCCTTTGAAAGCTACATTTCAACAACAAATGCTTTGTAATGGGCTGACAGGGCTGCACTATTCTAAAGACTACTCCATTTGTGGCCTTATTTTGACCAAATTTGGAGGACAACAGGCAGTATGTTCTCTCTGTGCCTGGTTTTTGACTCCACAAGTTGATGAAGGCTGCTCAAATGCACCATTATTTCTGGTCTCTGATAGAAACTCACAGTGGTTCATCCTGCTACTAGTTTTAGTCCTTTGAAGGCCACACCATCGTGCATCACGTTCTTTGAAGGAGTTGGCCCCTAAAATGTGACTCTGCTAACATCCCATCTACATTTGCACGCACAGAGGTGCCTCGATATCATGCTGTGAATCTAATCTCAGTTTACAGCCCACCACATGGCATGAGTCTTCCAGTGCACCCTGAAAATGGATTATGATAATTCAAAAACTGCCTTGAAAGAAGCAGTCAGGAGGAGTTGCGCGGAAACATCAGTCGCCTCCTTATAACCTCCTGCAGAGGTGCACAGCAGGAGACATTAGTGGAGGGATCCACTCACACATACTTCTGTACAGCCTTTCATGTTCCTCTTCTCTCCTTGTTTTTATGTTCTGCATTTCTGTCTATTACTTCCTCCCTTCCCTCCATTCTTGCAGTCTACTTCTTCCTGGTTTTCAATCATTCCACTGCTTCTGTCTTTATAAACTCACACACACACAGCCATGGCACCTTTTGAAATGGGTGAAAGCTTTGTGACAACATCAAGTCCTGTTGTGGCGCCTATTGTAAGTGCGCAACGTTGCTGACAACTAGGACAATAAAAAACCTCATGGCTTCACATTGAGGCAGAACGGATGGAGAGTGACATGGCATCTCACAGTCTCTGGCTGTAATATTTCTCAGTGTTGTGATGGTGTGCTATTTTCCACTCCACAAGGCACAAAACCCACCATGTACCAAACAATACATTCTCACAGTGAGAAGTTGAAGGTCCCTACTCGAATTACAATAAAATTGAAAGTGAAAGAATATAAAGAAAATAACCTGAGCGCCGGTTTCCTATGCAGCTGTGAAAAGCTGCGTTTGTGCAAAGAAAGTGGGCCAATAGTCAAGCAATCACAGAGAGAATGAAGCAATGCGACCTGGAGAGGCAAGAATTTTAGTGTGTCAAAAGGGAAACATAAACTGGAGAAATAAATGAACAAAATAGGGATGAGCTTTATTGGAAAAGTCAAACAGCTGTCATTACTTTTTTTTGCTTTTTGTTTTACAATCATATTCAGAATTACCGCCTCATGGGTATATGCCTCTGCAAATAAGTCAAGTTGCAGTTTACATCCATGTCTGTCCAAATTCATAATATGTGCAAGGAAGATTTTTGAAGGAATTTTTTTTTGCAAAAGTACAGAGGACTGAAAGAGAACCTCAAGTGTTTTTAAGACTTTTTGGATATAAATGGCATCACTTCATCATTTTATCTTATTAGACATTTGTGTGTTGAATTTATGTATGAATTCTTGAGTTTGTGACCTAAACAGTTCATCCTTGAGTCCAAGAGGATGTACCAAATTTAAAGAGATTCTGTCCAGGTGTTTGTGAGATATCACACTCACAAGAATGGGACACAATGAGGTCACAGTGACCTTCTGACCATCAAAATCTAATCAGTTCATCCTTCAGTCCAAGTTGAAAGGCGTTCTCGAGATATTGCATTCACAAGAAAGGGACGTACTATGCAAGTACAGATGGATGAATGGGCAACCCGAGAACATAATGCCTTGGGCCACTGCTGTCTCTGGTGTGGAGGAATGAAAAAGTTCGACATATCTGGGTAGCTCAATTTTTATGAGCACCATGTGACCAAGTGCACTGTAGATGTTGGTCAAAGTCTGTATTGACTACAGCTCAAGAGACACTCCACTCTAATATTTAATGGCAACATTCAAAACATATTGCTTTCTCAACACCCATCGCACGATTTCACATCCCCAAGACACAGCCACTTGAATACTGATACTTAACTACTGTATTTTAATGAAGTGCAACAAAACACCTCTAAGCTTGTTAGAGGTGTAGATATGAAAGTGTTATCAATCTTCCCATCTAACTCTTGTTTTTGACTACACATTGGTAACTGATGTGATTATTCCGGGACTGCAGCAACTTCAACAACAGCATCAGCTGCTGTTCTGGGACCAACTGAGGCTGGGAGCTATGGGACTGTGCAGGATCTGGATGGATTTTACATAAAGAGATGAGGTCACTGCAGGAGGCCTTTTAATTTGTGAGCATGAACAAATTTGGTTAGATTAAGCCCCCTGAATTGTTCATTTTGTGTTCTCTTCTATTTATTTGCTGAACAATTCTGTGGTTACAAGTTCAGCACCTCTATGGTCTGACTTCGGTTTATCCTCTGTGGAAGTAATTTGGACATCAGGCACTAAGCACTCTGACTGGACTCACAATTTATGAACTGGACTGCTGTCCTAAGTTGACACGTACCTATGAGAGTAAAGGAGCGCCCACAAATCACATCAAACTCTTTGCTCCTGTAATTGGATGGGATTAGTCTGGGCTGAGAAAAGCAGCCCTAAACATGGCTGAGCCACAGATGCAATTTGCATAATTTAAAACCACAGGGGTTTGGAACAAGTGAGTTTGAAAAAAGAATAACAAAGGGGAGAGATTTAGTTAGGCCAGGTCCAGGTAATCAACCAGATGCAGATGAGAACTTGATGTCACAGTCAGAGAGATCTGGCCATGTTAATTTATACTCCAGTGAAAAAGTGTAGCTTTCATTAAAGACAGAATCTCACAATTAAAGTTATCCCTCTGGGTTGGAAGTGAGTGGCTGCCAAAAGCACAGGAGTTTAAGTATCTCGAGATCTTGTTCGAGAGTGATGGTAAAATGGAGTTTAGGATGGGCAGGTGTGGTATCAGCAGTAATGCAGCTGGTGTACTGGACCGTTGTGGTGAAAAGGGAGCTGAAATGGAAGACAAAGCTTTTGATTTACCAGTTGATCTATGTTCCAACCCTCACCTATGGTCATGAGCTTTGGGTAGTGACAGAAAGAATGGTATCGCGGATATGAGCAACCAGGGGCTCGGACATCGGGAGGTAGCTCGGAGTAGAGCTGCTGCTCCTTTGCATTGAAAGGCATCAGCTGAGGTGGTTCAGGCATCTTTAGATGCCTACTGGGAGCCATCCTCTGAAGATTTTCCAGGCAAGTCCAACTGGAAGAAAACCCCTGGCTAGACCTGGTCTAGACCCAGAGATGCTGGAGGGATAACATCTCTCATCTGGCCTTGGGAAAGTGTTGCTAAAACACCAGTGCAAGGCAAAGCAGCATAGTAAAGAGCCAACTACACTTTTACCAAACATATTCAGGTTATATTCTCAAGTAACTGTTTAGACTGATTCATATATGTGTGAAAAAGGTAGCCTAGATTTTTATCTTTACATGCTGCTTTTTTTAATTACAAAGTGCAGGCTACTGAGAAGTTATTTCTTTTTATGTTGAATCAGAATATACATGAATACCAAAGGTCAGTTGGCCTTCAGATGTAGTCTTTGCAGAGTGCAGCTTTAAAAAGCAGACATAAGGAGATGCAAAGTATTTGATCAGTCAATCTTTGTGGGCCCAAGGTCTTTGAGGTTCTGTGTGTCAGGATCCTTCGGCTGATCTCCTCATAGAACCTCTACAAATGACAAGCTGAAGTACTACAATCACAAATCTGCTACCTTGTGCATTTGATGTAAGATATCTTCAAATACACCCACGGTATAATCAAATGATGTGAATTCACTTTACACTTTGAATAGTCTATTTCTCTACAACTATAACCAAATGGGAAATTCATTATCAATGCTAAGATGTACTTTTGTACATTTGACATCAAAAAATATTTTTCTCTCCACCCAAAAGTCATAACACCACAATAAATTTAAGTTATTCAGCATCTCAATCACCTTTCATCAAAGCTTACAACAGTGGGGTTCTAGTGGTGGCCATGTCAAGGTTGGGGGAAAAGTGTGTAAGAAGCACCCACTGTAATGCATCACTTTGGGCCGAACAGAATGAAAAGCTAAATTGAAAATGACTCCCACCTTTGCTGGGTCAATGATCTGTGTGTGTGTGTGTGTGTTCATATACTGTATGTATGTGTGTTAGAGAGAGAGATAGAAAGACAGAACGGGGTGAAACTGCATGTGGAGCACTTTCTTGAGCAGTGGAGTGCATCTGCATGAAAGGCAGGTTGAAATCTTGGAATCCTCATAGTCTGTTAGACGTATAAATTGCCTTTCACGGTGCGACATAAATCAAAAAAGGACTATGCAAGGGTAGGCCTTCCTTTTCTTTCTTCTGTCTCTCTCCGAGTCACCTTTTTTTCTCTCAGAAAAATGCATTAGCCTTTAAACTCTTTCAACCCGTTCTTTCTCCTCCCTTGGTGTTAGCATGACTGTGTGTGCGCGCGCCTGTACACTCTTAGAAATAAGGGTTTCCTGATGGGCTGAGGTTCTACTCAACCATTTGATTGTGGAGAATCTTTTTTTTTTTTTTAAGAAAGGGTTTGTCAAGGATTCTTTGTTCAATTAAGAACCCTTTTCATCCAAAGAACCCTTTTTGGAAGACAGTGTTTTTCAAGGATGGTTGAGATAATTGAAGAACTCTTCAAGGGTTCTTCGTACAATAATATAAAAGCATTCACAGTAGAACCCCCTGGATGGGTTCTAGACAAAACCTTTGTAATATAAAAAATTATCTCAGTAGATCCCCCAAGGTGGGTCCTTATTAGCACCCACAGAAGATGTAAAGGTTCTGGGTGGATTCTGGGTTCTCCTATGGGGACAAGCCAAACAACCCTTTATGGTTCTAGTTAACACCTCTATCTCTAAGAGTTTATGTTGCCTTCTGACAAAAGCTGCTCTTGACAAGCCAAGCCTGCCCCCTCTCAACACCCGTCTCATCGGCTAACATCGTGATCCATCACGCTGTGGTTCACTGCACCCCCCACCAACACCACAATCCCCCACTCTCATCCTCACCTCCACCCTTCAAGCTTGCCTCTCTGACCCAGCTCCATCCTTCCCTTCCTCCTCCCACTCACCCCTTCCTCCCCTCATCACGCTCTCTCATTTCCCCGCTCTGTGTGCCGCCCTCCCTCGATCCCACCCATCTGCGCTCCATTTCCTCCGCCATCCCTCCTTCCAAACCTCCCTTTACTCCTCGTCAGCTCTCTCCCTCCCCTTTCCCTTCTTCAAGTGTTTATCTCGCTGCCTGCACTCCAGTCATCCAAGCAGCCGGGGGAGAGACAGAGAGCTCTCTCCCCTCGGGGTCGGTGACCCTTGTCAGGGGGACAAACTGCCCACTGCTGCTTGCCTACACAGCTGGAAAATTAAGGACTTGTGGGGGCGAGAAGGTTCAGTGTGTCCGCGTGTGTGTGTGCATGTATGTGTGTAATAGAGAGCGAGAAAGGTACTCATAGATCAGTCTGCGCGGGGGAAAGAAGGAGGTGCAGACAGATCGGTGTATGTGTGTGAGAGTATTAAGAGTCTGTGCAGTTTTTGTTTTATGTGAGATCAGGTTAAACAGTCTTGTTTAGAGAGGAAACATGCTGCAGATGGTTGTGGGTGTCCAGCTGTTACTCCGTCTAATGATTTAATGAGTATCACAACATCCATCCAACTCACTTTCTCCTCCTCCCTTTGTCTATCTGTCCCTCTCTCTTCCACATTAGTCCGTTGGCACGCAACCACACAACTATTTAGCAAACAGTGCACAAAAAAGCATTAAAACTCACGCTCCATTTTTGTTCCCATCCTTGCATTTACAGTCGATGCCAAACATCAACTTCTGTTTGTTTTCAATGAGGGTATGAACTACAAAGCTAATGCCCAGGTTCTGTTATTGTTGCATAACATTACTGCTGTTCTCAGATCGTAATCCAAATCAATTGCCCTTTGGGACTGCAGCAAACACTAAAGAGAGTTGAGATACTTTGTTTGCTAGATTTGTTCTCAGAGGGCTTTGACGAAAAGCCTTCCTCGTTAAAAAATCCCAAACTACTTGAACTTCAGCAAACACATGGTCTAAAACCAAAGCTGATCTGTGAACAAGATCTAAAAGGCTGATATCTGAACATTTTAATACACTAATTTTTTAAGAGGTTTGGCTATATCATGTTTTTATTTTCCTGAAAGCGTTTGAAAGTAGCATCTATAGCACTCCCTCTGTTTTGTTAATAAAATGCAAAAAAAAAAGACCATCAACAAACTCAAATGGTTGAATGAAAATTGACACAGGACAGGATGACATATTTTTTGACTTGACTGTCTAAATGTGCAAACAACTGCAATCTTCATCCATCTGTTAGTTTTTCTGTTTTGTTTTACACTTTTGTCAAGATTGTGACCTGCCCATGTACATACAGTATGACTCAGAGCACCCAAATGCCTCTGAGCAGAGAGAGCACATATCCTGGACGCATGTGACTGTATGTCTGGCAAACTTTCAGAGATGAAAACTCACTTTCTTTCCAATCGTAATGACCGGCCAGCTTCTGGGTCTTTCCACAAGGATTCAGGGTGGTGGGCTTTTGTTTTCTTTTTATTGTAAACAGCTGAGGTATAGGACTAGTCATTGCTCATCAGTGTCAAAACATAATGTTGGGCTCATCCTGCGCTCCTGTTCAGTGTCCGTACAGCCTGCAGACAACCTGCCTGAGGTTTGAGTCCATAGACCATACAGAGAAATTTAGTATTCTTGAATGCTAATGACCTACATATTTCTCCTTTTTCAAATGGTAATGTTGCACCAATTTGGGGGATAAATTCTGCAAAATAAACAAATACAGAATGTCCTGACTTCAGATAGTCCATGTTGAAGTACACATGCAGATCCACAGTTAAACAACAAAGAAAACCCAGAAACATATGTCAGTTGGCTCTTTAGCACTATAACAAAGAGAAAAGACAGGAACCTACATATTTAAAAATGACAAGTGCATGTTGAATTCATATACCAAAATGGCTAGATATTATGATATCTGCATCTCCTTATGGAGCTATATCTTCTGTAGAAAACAGCTAAATGCACATTTTAGACATGAATGTCAACTGCTAGGATGAATAGCTGCATTTTATCAAAATGCTAAACAAATGTAAATCACTGAATTTAAAATATGCATGTGTATATCTGTGTCTGGAGGTAGGTTGAACTATTATCTGTTTCTTGGTCCACAATGGCCAAGATAAGGATACATTTTCGTCCAGTTTGGATGTGTCTCTACTGACCAGGTGCAACTTTTCCTGATGTAAAAACAACTACATGGTTGTTGCCTGGAAGGGTATCTGTGAACTTCCTGCTGAGCTTTTTCATTAAATCCCAGACCTGCATGTCTTGCCATATGGGTACAGAGTACTGTACCTTGTCTGTTTATCTACCTACAGGACTGGGTTACTGCTTCTTCTTGATCCAATTCTTTTTCTATCATCCTGAGCCTGGAACTCCACCATGTAACTCTGTGCAGCTCTCTGTCGACGGTAGCCAAATCACAAAACTTCTTCCAACTGAGGGAAACTGCATTGACTACTTTCTTAAGCCAGAGATTATATAATAAATACAAGAGTCCGAAACAAATACAGAAAACTTTACGTAACTATAAATCACGAGCTAAATATCACAAATGATCAGAGTCATTAATCATATGAGGGCAAACAGTACAACCACACAAACATCTGATTTGTTCTGTTCAGCACCAGAACCTTTTTTGTGGTTTTGGCAATTATTCTCTGTTATGACAACATCACAACAGTATGGAGCCGTGGAGACTCTGCTAGACACAACTTAACAACTGAGAGCACTGCAACAACACAAGCTATGTATCATTAAACAAGCTTAAAATTGAATCATATTATTGGAAGAACTTAGTCAGATGAGGTAATATTCTATATTCATTTAATTTTTATATATTTGATTCTGACCCTTTGTCAATACTATTCCTCCTTTCCCCAGCCATATGTCACTCAAATAAACTACAGTACCTTGGTTAATTTTAATGAAGGTACATATCACCCATTGCGATAATATGGCTCACTGACATATTTTTAATAGTTCTTGGACAATAATAGGGCTCAGTGACACAGAAAAATAAGCTGATTCTTGTTCATAAGATGAATTTTTCTTTGGTTAACAGTCTCTGCTGACAATAAGGAACATAAAAAAATATCACCATGCTTATCATTTAAAGTTATTTTTCAAACCATGTATTGCAAACATCCATTACATCCTGGAGGTGTACTGAGTGGTCTAAATTGTTGCTATTACTGTGTGGTACATACTGTGTGGTTTTAAAATATAATGGTAAAGGCAACACTTTATTCTTCCAGGATACTTTAAGAGATATTGACTGATTTGAACTCTTGAAGTTCTTACTTTCATTTCTATAAATGTATATTAATGTCTGCAGTCCAAATCAGGTATATTTAATAGGTTTAATCCCTATTTGATATACGACCTATGAAGCAAGTAGAACTGTCAACACTCCACGCTCTGGAGTTGGGAGTTCTGTATCTACCTGCCAGACTCCATTAACATATTACTCAATTTAACTGTTCTAAACATCTACTCCTTCTAAAGGATTATTAATGATTTCTTAAGACTCATAAACAGGCACTAACTCATTCAGTGAACATTCTGTATTATTGTAGAGGGATTCCCAGCTGAATTTAAATCTCAAGGGAGAACTTGCTGGCTGTGGCATTGTTGTTGGAGAAGTCTGTATTTCAATTTAGCGTGATTCCTTAATCTCTGATGACATATCATGGTCATTTTATGATTTAGTACAGTAAATATATTACATATCTCTCCATTAATGGACTTCTATTTCCGCAATTATGAATAAATATCATTGCTAAGAAAGCTGTATTATAACCCTGGTATCTAATTACTGACTGTAAAAGTATTCCTCTTGGCTCACTCTCTCAAAGTATGAGATTAATTAAGGGTCACGACACACATATTAGGACTATGTCAAGTTAATGACAAAGCTGTCATTTGTGATACCCAGGAGGAAAGGAATCCTAGCCTGTGTGTGCAAACACAAAGTATAACACATGAGAAATATGCACACAAAGACACCACACAAACAACTGGAGCTGAGTAATTACAAGAGGTTGTCGCATGGTACACCAACATTCGATAAGACAAACATCATGAATATTCATAGTTTGTTTATTTTCCCTGTGAGAAACGAGACAAAAAGCACTCCATGGAGATGTGTCATCGACACGAAATAACACTCTGAGACAGGCACGAACACACACGCTGACATCGATATGAACACCCTGATATTAACACTGCCACACACGGACATTAAGTTCATGACAAATAGAACCAGACACACCGACGTCGCCCACACAGACACGCTATCAAACAGTGGCGCAAGACTCACATGATCACAGACAGGTACACTCTTAGAAATAAAAGTGCTAACTAGAACCATGAAAGTTTCTTCGGCTTCTGCCCACAGGAGAACCCTTTTTGGTTCCTGGTAGAACCTTTTATAAAGGTTATGAAAAGTTCCACCCAAAACTTCCTATGTGAGATTCTAAAGAGAACCTTTCCATAGTGTAATGGTTCCACCCAGAATGCTGTCTGGGGGTTTTATCCAGAACTTTTCAAACCACTGGGGTGATAAGAACCTACCGAGTCGGTTTTACCAAGAACCTTTATATTCCAAGAGTTTTTATCTAGAACCTACCCAGTGGATTTGGCCAAGAACCCTATATATACTCCAAGGTTTTTCTTTAGAATCCATCCAAGGGGTTCTACTGAGAACTCTTAAATATTTCAAGTATCTAATTAGAACCCAACCTTGGGGTTCTATTGAGGACCCCATTGTATGTCAGGGGTTTCATTTAGAACCCAACCCGTGGGTTCAACCAAGAACCCTTTTATATTCTGAGGGTTTTTTTCTAGAACTGACCAAGGAGGTTCTATTGACAGCCCTTTTATATTATGGTACACAGAACCCTCGGTGAAAGAGTTCCTCAAAGGTTCTCAACAATCCTTGAAGGACTCTTTCTTCCAAAAAGGGTCCTTTGGATGAAAAACGTTTTAATGGAACCCTTACAAAGAACCCTTAACAAACCCTTTCTTAATAAAGGGTTCTTCATGCAAGCAGCCCTTCAGGAAGAACCTTTTTTTGGGAAACCTTATTCACTGATGGACTCGTGCAGTAGATTAATTTCACACACACACACACACACACACACACACACACACACACACACACACACACATCCTCAACTCCCCTTCCATATGACAGCTGTAAAACTTGGTATCTTCTCCAACTTTGTCTGTCTAACTTTCCCTGGGTAAGTTTTAAAGCCCCTCAAGGTCAAGTCGGATAATCAACTCTCCTCCCTGTGTTGCTTCATTAGCACCACTGAGTGATATTTCCTCTGTTTTTCTCCTGTTGTTTTTCCAATTGGTCTAATCTCTCTGTGCCCCAATATCCCGCTGTAATCCGAGAGCTGTGTTAAAACAGCCTCCAGTGCTCGCCGCACACACACACTCACAGACGCCAATAAACCATGCACTTGCTGCTGCTGCACTCAGCTGCATGCACAAACACTAACTACACTGGAAAGACTTCATGGTTCATAATATATCTATGAATGTGTGTGAGAGTCAAGTAAAAAGGAAGAGAGTACATCAGTGCACTGTTAGAAATAAGGGTTTCGATCGGGTTCTTTTTGAAGGGCTGAGGTTCCACCCAGGACTATTTGACCTTAAACCCTTTTTTGAGGAAACAGTTAGTCAAGGGTTCTTTGTAAGAGTAAGGTTCCCGAAGAATCCTTTTCAACATAAGAACCATTTTTGGAAGAAAGTTATTCAAGGATTGTTGAGATCTTTGAAGAACTCTTTCATCCAGGGTTCTTTGTACTATAATAAAAAGGCAGGGGCTGGTTTCTAGATAAAACCTTTGGAGTATAAAATGGTTCTTGGTAGATTCTCCTGGTTGGGTTCTAGATAAAACTGCTGGAATATAAAATGGGTTCTCGGGTACAACTCCCTGGGTAGGTTCTAGATAAAAACCCACCAGATGAGCTCTGGTTCTTGAACAGGTTCTGTTCAAGTTTCTTGGAGCCTTGGTGGCATCTCAGGAACAAGCCCTCATTTCCACCAGTTTTGAGTGGAACCATTGTAATCAAGGATGTTATCAACAGAGGGATTTACAGAATACGCAATGGGTTCTGGTTAGTACCCTAAGAGAGTGGACAGTTTCTAGATAGAATGCCCCAGTCAGGGTTCTGGGTGAAACATTTCTTTCTTTAAACCTTTCTGGGTATAACCCTTTTTGTTGTGCTCTAAGTAGAACTCTCTGAAAGAGTTTCAAATCGAACCTTTATAAAAGGTTCTATCAGGAACCAGAAAGAGTTCTCCTGTGGGGACAAGCCAAAGGACCCTTTATGGTGCAAAATAGGACCTTTATTTCTGATAGTATATGCATATCCAAATGCAGGGATCTCCATAGTGGAGCGGGATCCTCCTGTTTGTGTGATCCATCATTGAAACCGCGATGTTTGATGATCAGTTTGTGGTCATACGCTACAGCTTGCTGTGTAACTGTCGTCCCCGGCAACCTTGGGGAGGACAAATGAAGAGCCGAGGATTGCCTTAGAAGGCTTCATAATTGAGATCAACCCCTCAGCTCGTGGCAAATGAGAAGACAATATTATAATTACTCCTCAAGCGAGCTGTTTCTATTTTTCCATTTGCCTTTTATCTTTCCGCCAGGCGGTGGCCATATGGTGCATTGTTTATGTGCTTGTTTGGGTGTGCTGCTGCTGTGTGTGTGTGTGTGTGTGTGCGCGCACGTGAGAGGGAGCAAGTACAGCTTAGAAAATCCCATTAAGGGGGATATGTATTGGTTTGCTGTGTTATTCAAGGCTTTCTGGGACATTAGTACCGACATATCTTTCAATGTCAGAGCAAGCGGCAGAAAACAAACTAATCTGCTTCTCCTTCCACCCTCTTTCCTCTCCTCTCTCTTCTCCCTCTTTTTCTTGTTTTCTTCCCTCTCTGTCACTCCACATCAATCTCTGTCTACACGCTCCTTTTTCTCTATTTCTTCCCTCCTCACATTGCTATGCCACTGCAAGATGCAACATTGTCGTCCGTCCTTTCTGTCCTTCTCTTTGCACCATGAATTGGTAAGTTATTTGGAGTCTTTTTTTGGACTTGAACATGGGTTTCAGTTATGCTCAATGCTATGCTGTCAATCTCCGAACTTTGTGAAAAACAAGCAAAAAAAAAAAGAAGCAGTTTCTGGATCAACTTTCCTCCACTATCTTATGTACTCAACAGCAGCAACACATCAAATCCCCCAAAACACAAACAAATACAGCGCACGAGCATGTCTCGGTCTCTGAAAGAAGTACACAGTGGATTAAGCCCAATTATGATCCGTGCAAACTGAAATCCAGGTGCTTGCTTTGTTCTCAGTTGATAAGTTCAAAAACAACAAAAACATGAAAACACACAGGTGTACACACTGAAAACAACACACACAAACTGACTGTTGCAACAGCTGTAGAACTTTTTTTTTCCCACACAGAAGCACTATCCTTGTCTGTATTAACGATGCAGTATGCTGGGGATGACAGGTTACTGGAAATGGCAAAAAGGTTTTTTTTCTTGATTCTGACCTGATTTCAGTTCTTCACCACAGCTGCAAAACATAACAGGGTTTCTGTAAACATACTTTAACTTCAGAACAAATGAGGTGAAATTATAATAAACACATCTATTATTAGAACTGCGAGATCACAACAGCTGTACATGTAACTGCACAAACAACCGCAGCGAAGAAGAAGATGAAGAGGACGGTTGAAAGACATTTTAGAGCATTGTTAATATTAAAATTGTGTTTTGACATGCATCTGAGGTGATCTTAAAGAAATGCACTATTGTGAGACCAATTCACAACAAATGTTATTTATTTATTATTTATTTATTTATTTTTCATGACCTCTCAAGGCCCACCTACACAGCCTTCACGGCTCAGCAGTGGGCCACGGCCCAAACTTTGGGAATCACTGATCTACAGAGTCTGCAGTCTCTTTCACGGAGGCTGCCATGTTGCACTGCCATGTTTCTACAGTAGCCTAGAACAGAAAAACACTGCCTTTAGATAGAGGCCCTTTTGTGTTTACTGGCCATCGCACAGTGTAGGTTTGCCTACCAGTGTGGAAGGAGAGGGTGACACTAGGTGTTTGCAATCTGCACTATATCCTACATGCTGGTCCTTTAAATTAATAAATAAACTATTCACTTTGTAAATACGTCTTCCTTTACTCCATCTTTCAATCCATTTGTCTCTTGTTTTGTTATTTACTGAAACCATAATGCTCAAATTTGAAATCTGAAACTCAGACGAAGGCAAAACAAACATGCAAGTAATCCTTTTAGATCACATCCCTGGTTGTACTGTGCCCAAAAAGGTAATATGAAAAATCAATTTCTTTGTATTTTTGTCTCAAAATCCAGTCATGTTTCCATCCTGTAAAACAAAGTATGACGTGTACTTACATAGGCTTGAGCGAACAAATTTCAACCAATAATATCATGACATCCACCCATCACTCAATCTTCAACCTCAAGAGAAAGACACGCCCACTTTTCAGTGTTCAAATCAAATTCTTCCTGACCAGCCTATCCTGTTATACTTTATGTGAAATGTGTCACAATACAGAGGCTGGATACTCTCGGTGCGGTTTCATCTGGACTTTCAACCAAAAGTGTAGTGATCCACTTGAGGGCCGGTCAGCATGTTATTCCACAGACGTGACATTATCTGACTGAAAACCCAGCAAAGACTTTATATGAATGAAATATAAAACCACTTTAAAGTTATTTATCCCAGAAGTGTCTCTGTTTTTGCCTAACTCGTGAAGCAGCACTTATTTTGAATAAGAAGTTACTGGGTGATGACAGATTTAATTTTACTGCAAAGTCAAATGAATATGTACTTACTCACCTGAAAAAAGACAAACCTGGCTACATCATTATCACACTGAGTTAATGAGATTTCATCGCTAACAGCTTTGTCTTATCTTAAAGGTCAGGTCTGTGGGTGCAGTAAGTGGACGCAATGTATGATAAAAAAAAAAAAGATCCAAGGAGACACAGCCAACCTTGTGTATATTTTATTCACTTAATAGGTAACTGCATTGATATAACCTGCTATCCAAAAAGTCAGTGTGCTCCTCTGAGCAACA
>JAJHUR010089071.1:0-14650 GCA_027495735.1 Lutjanus campechanus | reverse complement strand
CTGGGGATGACAGGTTACTGGAAATGGCAAAAAGGTTTTTTTTCTTGATTCTGACCTGATTTCAGTTCTTCACCACAGCTGCAAAATATAACAGGGTTTCTGTAAACATACTTTAACTTCAGAACAAATGAGGTGAAATTATAATAAACACATCTATTATTAGAACTGCGAGATCACAACAGCTGTACATGTAACTGCACAAACAACCGCAGCGAAGAAGAAGATGAAGAGGACGGTTGAAAGACATTTTAGAGCATTGTTAATTTTAAAATTGTGTTTTGACATGCATCTGTGTTAGTGAGGTGATCTTAAAGAAATGCACTGTTGTGAGACCAATTCACAACAAATGTTATTTATTTATTATTTATTTATTTATTTTTCATGACCTCTCAAGGCCCACCTACACAGCCTTCACGGCTCACCAGTGGGCCACGGCCCAAACTTTGGGAATCACTGATCTACAGAGTCTGCAGTCTCTTTCACCGAGGCTGCCATGTTGCACTGCCATGTTTCTACAGTAGCCTAGAACAGAAAAACACTGCCTTTAGATAGAGGCCCTTTTGTGTTTACTGAGAGTTTTGTGGCCATCGCACAGTGTAGGTTTGCCTACCAGTGTGGAAGGAGAGGGTGAGACTAGGTGTTTGCAATCTGCACTATATCCTACACGCTGGTCCTTTAAATTAATAAATAAACTATTCACTTTGTAAATGCGTCTTCCTTTACTCCATCTTTCAATCCATTTGTCTCTTGTTTTGTTATTTACTGAAACCATAGTGCTCAAATTTGAAATCTGAAACTCAGACGAAGGCAAAACAAACATGCAAGTAACCCTTTTAGATCACATCCCTGGTTGTACTGTGCGCCTATTTAACAATACATGCCCCCAAAAAGGTAATATGAAAAATCAATTTCTTTGTATTTTTGTCTCAAAATCCAATCATGTTTCCATCCTGTAAAACAAAGTATGACGTGTACTTACATAGGCTTGAGCGAACAAATTTCAACCAATAATATCATGACATCCACCCATCACTCAATCTTCAACCTCAAGAGAAAGACACGCCCACTTTTCAGTGTTCAAATCAAATTCTTCCTGACCGGCCTATCCTGTTATACTTTATGTGAAATGTGTCACAATACAGAGGCTGGATACTCTCAAAGTGCGGTTTCATCTGGACAGTGGCACCTGCAGAAATTTTTCATAGGGGTGGCCAGGTGGGGCCACTTAAAATCTTGGGGTGGCAAACCAGAACTAAAAAGTCATAATTTCAGGAATTTTATTTTACTAGTACTATTATTACTATCTTTTTATTATACTGTAGTATATAGGCTAGCAGAAAACTATCAGAAAGACTTGAGGAAGCGCCTATTGATAAACTTGTTGTCTTTATTATGTTATATTTAATGTTACTAATGATCTAATGTGCATAGACTAATAACAGTACAGTTACGTAACTCAAATAAGTTAAAAAGCACAGCAGTGCTGCTCTAACAGGTTGCTGTAGCAGCACCTTTTGGCACTTAAAAAGCACATGTCACGACGAATATTACTTCTCCCCCTTCTTTTTACAAAAGAAATTATGACTTACTCATAGTCCTCTCTTCAGATCGGTGCTGCTGATCGATGCGGATCAATGGCGATGCTGTCGGAGTTTGCAACCTACTCAGAACCAATGGAATGAATGAGTGATTGACATCACTGTTAGACAATGAGCCAATCAAGGGGGAAGCAACCGTCTTTGTCGCCTCTGATTGGCTAAGTGTGCGCCGTCTGAGCCTTGTCCTTGCCGCGGTGTGAGCTTAACTGGCAAACGATATTTGTGACTGGCCAGTGGGGTGGCCAGCAGATTTGTAGGGGTGGCCGCGGCCACCCCAGGCCACTGCCTGGTGGCGCCATTGCATCTGGACTTTCAACCAACATTCAACCAAAAGTGCAGTGATCCACTTGAGGGCCAATCAGCATGCAGTGTCGCAGATTAATCAATTAATTAATACTACATTTCTGTTATTCCACAGACATGACATTATCTGACTGAAAGACTTATAGGAATGAAATATAAAACCACTTTAAAGTTATTTATTCCAGAAGTGTCTGTTTTTGCCTAACTCGTGAAGCAGCACTTATTTTGAATAAGAAGTTACTGGGTGATGACAGATTTAATTTCACTGCAAAGTCAAATGAATATGTACTAACTCACCTGAAAAAAGACAAACCTGGCTACATCATTATCACACTGAGTTAATGAGATTTCATCGCTAACAGCTTTGTCTTATCTTAAAGGTCAGGTCTGTGGGTGCAGTAAGTGGACGCAATGTACGATAAAAAAAAAAAAGATCCAAGGAGACACAGCCGACCTTGTGTATATTTTATTCACTTAATAGGTAACTGCATTGATATAACCTGCTATCCAAAAAGTCAGTGTGCTCCTCTGAGCAACATGCTGAATCCCTGAAGCCATGAAAATGAGAATTTCCCAAAGGAGATCAATAAGCTATCAGGTTCATTTTATCATCCCTCAGTATGCTTACATCAGAAATCCCAGTCACTTGAATGCTAACCATGTAGAGCTTTTCCTCTGTGGAGCATTCAGTTTAATGTTGCTGACTGACAACAATCTCCACCCGGTAATATCAGGAGCATGGACATCCACAGGGGACACACTCACAATGATAATAACAACACACACACACACGTAAGAGTGAACACAGTCACAAAAACACATTCCTTCCCAGATGTATCAGCACTGAATGGAATGAATGCATTAAAATGCTCAATATACCTGGTCCATCAGCGAGAGTGCCTTATGAAACACACACACACACACATCAATTTAATTTATGTCGGACTGGCAATTCGTCTTTAAAGACATGAAGCCAGAGCGATAATAGTTAGATTTGTTGGAAGCTCTCACACTGTAAAAAGTGTGTTACATTAGTAGTTGCAGTAATGTCATGTTTTGAATGAGTCTCATTCAACTTTCTACTTTAGTGGTGGCAATCTGCTTTTGTGGATTATAAGAACCTGAAAGAACATCCTGTCCCCTGAATCTTGCCGTAACCTGCTATTCTTATTTCAGCAGCATAGCATCAGTTGGGTTTCTCTTAGTATGGTGCATCTGACATCAAGACGTCCATGTCTGCAGAATCAAACTTGGCTGACAACGATGCACCTTTTTCAGGCTAGTTCTCTTAGGTCTAACCACATTAGCTTAGCTCTTGCTAAGGAATGAGAAGCCTGCTGCAATTTACTTCTCTGTGGAATTAAAGACCTAGTGACAACAACTGCAACAATTACTCCCACTTTCAATGTTAGATCTGCCGCCGTTATCTTTGTAAACCGTAAATGTGCAGTGCCAGAATGGAAAGCTTGACAGGCGTAGCAACAACTAAGGACGGTGGAGCTTAGCAAAGGGTCAATTGTGTTCATGTAACTTGTTAACTTGATTTTGAAAAACTTAACTCATTTGTGTGTTTTTCAGCGCAGTGCATTCATGTGTGTATGTGGTGCCTAAGGCCCACCTGTCAGCGACGAGCATTTCAGAGAGCAGATGAGATAAAAAAAGAGGAGTAAATATATGGAAGATGGAGAAGAAGATAGATAAGAATGAGAAAAGAAAACAGAGAAAAATATAAGTAGAGAAATAATAGAAAATAAAGATAAGGCATGCTTTGTCTGGATGTTTGTCTAACTGCATTGAGCGGATATTGCATTGTGATTACACTTGCTTGTGTCCTCGAGTTTTTCAAAGACATCTCTATTTTTGGTGTGTGTTTTTGAATATGTGTCTTCCTGTGAGCTGAGAGACATAATGGGCAGGAGTGCATATTATCTACTTTTTTGCTCTTTAAGATCCCTATTTTCTGGGAATTTCTTCTCTTTTTTATAGCTGCAGCTCTGTGCGGCTTTTACTCTCGCAGCTACAGTAAAATATGAAGTGAAAAACAGACCGTCATCCGTCCTATAACTCACATGACCTGCCTTTACCTCAGTCCCAGAAGATCATTAACAAGTTTAATGTCTCATGTTGAACTGTAATGCACACAATGGCAGTAACAAAACCATTAGCAAATTGTTAACCATACCGTGCGCCGAGTGCAGCCTTTTGTTTATGGATAATGGTCTCCCTTGTAGCCTCTTTATATTGACTGATGTCTAATTTTGGCTGAAAAGAGCAAAGGCAGGAAAAAATAGTGAGCTGTTTGAACCTCCTCGGGAACAAAAGCCTGTAATCTGAGGTTTGAGATGCAGCATACTGTATCTTTTTTATTAAGATGGGCAAACAACATTTTTCATTTGCATAACTCCTATACATAAGTCCTATATGCTTAACACTGAGAATAAATTCAGACATTTAGAAATAATCCTCACGTCAATCACTTCTGTAATTTAAGAGAAATGTACAGAATGTACTGTATGACGCCTTCTATTGTTCCAACTATTATAGCTGCAATGCCAAGGACACAAAAACTCTCTCTGAAGGGTAAGATGATATTAAATTAAATTAGATTACAGTATTAATTATATCTTCTCTTTTCTTTTTCACGTATTATGGATTTAAAAGTAAATTTAATTAGGGATTTACATTATAAAGGATACTGACAATGAGAAAAGGTTTCTCATACAAACACACAGTTCTCGTTCATCATGTTCTTTCATGTAGAACAATTCACAGCTTTCAGAAAATCGCCAAAGAGTGCAATTAACCAACGAATGACAATCCTAGCATGCAACTGCTCTGTCAATGGAGAGACTGCAGGTGCATATGAAATTTATCACCTTGGATGCTTAGAGAATTTAATAATAATAACTTTATGTAAACATTACCTTTCAAAAACATTGGGTGTCATGCATGGATGTTTCTCATTTCTCTTATATTCTTTGTTCTTAAACAAAGCAGTAAGAGGAAAATATTAAAATTCACCATGGGATTCATGAAATGTGCGCTGACAGCCGAGTCTGTTCTTACCCACCTGAGTATGTTGATGAATTGCATTTGATCTTAAAATGGAGATACTTTTTTTCTCTGTTGGGTGTGCAATCAGGTGCAGCCAGGTTGTGTAGACTGGGATATGTCAGACCTATTATCAAATTCTCTCTAGAAGACCAGGAAGCTGATAGCGGTGAGTATTTGCAGATGAGGTGGATTACAATGATTCTTCTCTGATCTACATTGAGGCTCCAGGATAAATCTGTCTCTGTAGCCTAGTCTTCTTCACGTGTAAATATTTAAAATCATTAAATGAATGAATAGTTGCATAATTCTTTCTTCTGTGTCAAAGTAAATGACTTGCTCTTCATCATTATTAACATTTCACAGCACAAAATGCTTTTGTGCATAATGGCTTACATGTAGTCAAGGGCACTGGGCCCATTGTCAGAGTGCTTCACAATAACGACAATAATAATAAAAGCAAGTGAGTTCCAGAACAAAATCAAATAATTTAAACAGTTACAACAGATACATTATTTAAGAAAAATCCATATCATAAAAGTGAGTCTTAAGAAGAGATTTAAAGAATAATGGATTTCACTGCCTGTGATCTCCATTTGCAAAACATGAGTAAGTTATTGTTATTCTTATGACATGTAAAGCTGATTTTGTATCTGTAAATATACACACTGCCTGCCTGCTCCTTAAAAGTGCTCCGTTGTTACCAACAGTTTTTGATTTGTAGCTCTAATGATGTGTACCTGACACTACTTATCTAAAGAAGTTTATCTAAAGAAGGACTGTGACAGAGTCTACACACCGAAGGAGGCATTAGCCAAAAACATATGTGCTTATTATTCGTCTGCATTACTTACAAATAAATAATATACAGCAAATGAGAACTTCAAAAGACTATTTTTTACCTTTGAGTGAGAACAGAGAGCAGCCCATACCATTTGATCTTTGGCTGTGCCTTGAAACACAACTCTAATTTCAGCTTCCAGCAGCTGCAGGTACATCTGACAGACTCCTCTCCAGTAAAAATACATGACAATGTGTGAACTACTTTTAAGGAAGGAGCAACATCTTTCGTGGAACATTTCTAGGTAACTAAGATTCTTGTATGAATGTAAAATTAATTGATCAAGGTTCAGGTGTGGAGGCAAAATCCATTTAGAAATTACAGTTAAATTTTAGCTTGTTTTTGGTTTGAGCTGGAAGGAATGGGTAAAAATTCCCACTTGATAAATTTTGTCTCACATAACAGATTTTTAGGAAAGCTCCCTGACTTGTAAAGATTTTGTTAATTATTTCAAGTGTTTCAATGTATATTTTAACCTCTCACAACTGTAAAACTAGACTAAAATTAACTTAAAACTCCTATCCAAGGCACTCAAAGTAAACCAAAAGCTGTTCTTGAACCATCTGGAGCACATGTATGGGTTTGATCTCTTTTGAAAAGGAACGCCGTGAACTTTTGCTCACAGCAGTCAGAATCATTGAGACTGACACTGAGTAATAGAAGTTTGAACACACTGAAGTAGAATTATTTTATCTTGGCTTGAATTTTTTTTTGTTGTTGCAAAAATATGTCTGCAGATATAACCTTCAACTGTGTAATAGCTGGAAAACATGCAGCATTTGGTCTTACCTACTTCAAAGTTCAAATGTGATAACAATACCACAAAGTATATTAACAAATGCTTTCCTGAGGATACGTCTAGGCCTCTTCTAAAATAAAGGCCATTTAGAGAACCCAAAACCTCCTGCTTGAGAGAAGCATAAATACATAATTTTCCTTTATATTACATAAAAACTGCATAGTGTCATATTTTGGATTTCACTGGCTATACAAAGGGCAAGCCATCCACACAATCCGTCCAAATTGGCTCTGTCTTTACACGGGAGAGGAGAGACAGGCACTTCCTTTCAACTCAGGCTCCTCTTGTTGGCTGTTGTGGGCTGTGGACAGGACATGGCTGTAGAGAGCTCCTACTGGCTAAATTGAGGTGTTAATAAAAAGGCCAAACTGCAGCGGCCGTGTTGAGACGATGACACCTCTTTCTGCATGCCAACTCCAGACACAGAGGATGTGGATGATTACAACTTCTGCCAGTTTGTTTGTGCAGTTTGTGGCATTTATAGATGGATTGTGTGTATTGGACTTAATATGTTACTGTACTGAATTGACGGCACCTTTGTCAATGAAACAGACTGTTTTGGTTGGAATATTATCAATCAATAGGAGTTTTCTAGGGCTGCCCCCACGAGAGTTAACGATTTGTATCATTAGTCGGAGCGCCCGAAGTCGACTGAGAGTCTTTCAGTTGAGCATTCGTTTTTTTTCCCTTTGTCACTCAGTGTGCATTACAATTACAGGATAAAATGGATAGAAGCTCACAAAATGCACACGGATAATATTTCAGTGAGGAATTAAGGAATCTGGGCTGGTGCACTGAAAACTTTTCTGTTTGCCTTTTTTAAAATCACATCTGAGGTTTTTAAATAATCAGTAAAACAGCACTGTAACTTTAACTTTACTGCTTTATCTTATTTTTTTTAATTTTCCCATTTAAGTCTTTTAATTGTGTTGAAATGTCTTTTTATATTGCTTTATGTTCCTTTTACATTTTGTCTTGGTGCTCTTGATGCTTTTTATGTTTTATGTAAAGCATTTTGAATTGCCTTGATGTTGAAATGTGCTATACAAATAAACTTGCTATGCCATGCCTTGCTTTTACAGAAACTAAGTAAAACTCATCAAAAATGTCTCAGTTCATCTTTCCACTGTCTCAACAATCACCAACTCTGGTTTGGTTGAAATGAATCCTTAATTCCTGGCCTAAAGGAGTGTGGAACATGGCCAGTGACTGCAGCCTTGAGAGAGAAGCTCTGCAGATTGTCTGATTTTATACCTGAACTATATGAAGACACACAATTTTACTTTGGCTGACTGATGTGAAAATCACGTTTTCACATCACAGATGATGAAGAAAGGCATTAAAATGAGTGTCTAACTGGTAAAACATACTAATGTAGGCTCATGTAGGAATGTAGGCCAGTATACCTACATTCCTACATTCCTGAATGTTCCGTGATGGCTAGGTTTTGTCACTGCTTGTGTTAAAACTGAATTTGCGCTCTCTGCCCAACACTGAGAAAACTATGAGCTGAGACCATTTGACATGTTGGGGGAATAGTGGCCAGCAGGCATGGACAGCTCACTTTTTGGCAATCCCAATAAACACAGACACACTCAAACATACATAAGCCATATGTGAAAAAAAGACAGAGTTCTTTGAAAACTGCACACACCCACCAAAAGCTTCACAAGCAGCAGGTGTTCTCTTTCCAAAAGTTACACCACACACACCCTCCATCCACACAGACAGACATCAGACAGATTCACAGTTACACACTAAAGCCATAGCTCTCCAACCCCTGGGACTCTCATGAGTGTGTGTGACTAAGAGACTGTGGGAGAGAAAACGACAGGCACAATGAGAAGGAGAGAAAAAGAAATATGAAGGGAGAAAAAGCGTAACCGAGGAAATAAAAGAGAAAAAAGAGAGAGATGCTGCCCTTGCAAACACCTTATTACTCCAACTTAATGTTCTGTAAAGTGTTATACTCTTTCCCTTCGACATCGGCACCTGTGCGGCTATGAGCTGTAAGTGCTGCACTCAGGTAGACAGACATGGTGCCGGATAAGACACATGACTCTGTCAACACAACATATGACAGCATTATCCTGGGCAATGACGCATTACCGAGGCAACAGCAACCAGAGAGCACACATTATGCGATGTAAATGATATGGGCTTCACTGTGACGGATCACACTTTGTTGCTCTATTTCTTGTACAGTCTCTTTCTAAACATCACATCACAAAAAAAAACCTAACGCCTGCCCACTAACACACACACTTACACACACACACACCTGCTATTTCCCATTAGCGAACCTTCTACCACCACTGCAGATGTCTTCAAGTGTCTCCTGTTCTAACCTAGCTTAAGAGCTGCAGAAAGGTTCCAGGCTAATTCCATCCGTTAATTTGCTGTGCTATATAAAGCCCAACTTTACACGTCAGCCTCGAATGCCTCTTATCAACTGAGTGAGCACCCCTCAGCTCCCCTGCCCATAATGATTGGGGGCCAAAAAGCTGCCTGCAACCTTGAAGGGAGGTGGATTCTCATCAGTGCATTTAAAGCAGGGAAAGATAGAGAGGATAATTTAACGTTAATTAGCATCTCGTCTACGGGGGGTAAGAAAAGGAAGGGAAGGAGAAAGGCGGACGCCGGGGTGATGGGGAGAGCGAGACAGAGACGCCCGAGGACCCTGGTGATAGTTCTCCTTTCTCTTGTCTTTCGATATATTAGCTCTTGTTCTCTCTCGGCCCCTGACTTGCTTCTTGCCTTGAGTGCTTTCACAAATTAATGACACTGTAACCAGAACATTAGTTGGGTAATGAAAGACATGGCACAATCGGGCAGTGTGTGGGCACAATAGGCTAATAAAAAGGAATAATACATGAAATATGAAAGCATATCAAAATTAATAATGACATAATCCCAAACAATTAAAAGTCTATGACAAGGTCCTTGATCAGGATACTGTTATTTTCATCAGCATTAAAGGATATGTATGAAAATCCCTAGCATTCCAAAATAAGCACTGCTGTCCAAATAGTGAGCTGGAGCCATAAACGGCACACTAAAAGGGTTAAAGTACATATTAATATATGATTGAAGCAAGTTGTTTCCCCTGTCCCATCCTCCCCAGACTCAAAGCTCTTTCAGATCTCCTGCAGGTTGCAGGGACTCTGAACACAAGCACAAGACAAGAGCAACATTCACTATAGTTCAGTATATTACATATTTCTCTTTTAAAACTAACAAAAAATAAGTCACTGCAAAAGGTGTGAGTTGACATGAAGGCCATACAGAAGAGGAGCGGCACTTATCAAAATTAGTATTTCATATTTTTCAAAAAGAAAAAAAAAAAAAAAACATAATTGTGAACATACTTTTGTAGTTCAGCTGGATGTCAGCTGGCCATGTTCACAGCAGTGCACCATTATTGGTACCTGTTATTTTTGCAGAGAGATACAAGAGCTTAAGAGTGAAAGTGGGAGAGAAGAGAAAGAGAGAGAGAAAAAAAAGCAATTGTCTGCTGCTGTTGCTTTTGTAAAGGTTAATGATGAAGATCAAAAACCACAAACGAGAGAAAAAAATAAACAAGTGGTTAACCAGTGCTGCCGAATAAAGTCATTAGGGGTGTAATGCAAGACCTGTGAGCGTGCGTGTAAGCATGTGTATGCGTGGAACAGTACAGTTGTTGGCTTGCTGTGACTTGTGAGGCAATAATTGAGTCCAGAAGTGCCCAAGGAATGGACTGTAATGACGGTCCGCATACACACAGCCTCATTATCCTGAACCACACACATCTCTCATCTCTGGCCACCCTTGTTTCTCTCCTCTCCTGTGTCCATCACTCGCTCCCCTCCTCCAGCTCTTATACCCTTTTTTTACACCAAAGGACAATTTCTAACCTGTGTTCCTATTTATGGTTGTTATGTGTGGGACTCTTGTAAAGGGGACAGTTCAATACAAAATCAAAAATACATGTTTTTACTCTGGCCTGTAGTGCTATTTGTCCATCTACTTTGTTTTGGTGTGAGTTTCAGTGCTTGAAAATATTGGCTATAAAAGATGTTTGCCTTCTCTCAAATATGATGGAACTACACACACTTACATGTATTTATTCTTGTCATTTTTACTTCAACAACAACAGTCAACAGTCATCTAGCTCTGAAGAACTGACTTTGTTGACCTAAGAGCAGTTATTTTCATTTAGGAACTACTTTCTTTCTGCTGTAGAACATGAAACTGCTCACAGCGAGGTCTGTGGATTATCTTGAGTAACCAGGTCATAATTTTTGGAAAGAGACACTGCTTTTGAATTTTTCAGATGTATTTTTATTTTATTTTTTTTTAGTTTTGTGCCATTTAGTCCCATTATAGTGAAGAGAAAACATCTCTACAGCCGATATCTATATTGATTTTGGGATGAACTGTCCCTTTAAACTATTTTTGATACATGTATTTTGACTTGACATTTTTCACCGGTATTATTATTATTTTTTTTTTATTTCTCTTATTTCAGGGTTCAAATTATTTAGCAGGGTCAGATAGTTCTAAAGTGTAACTTTTTACATGCTATTTGTGCCCGTTATGTTTGGATTTGTTAATTGATTTTTTAATAATAGCGTCATATGGCTCCAAATTTATTTAACTGCACAAGCTGTGTATCCCCATTATAGACAAATCACTCTGTGAATCACCTATTTACTTTTTAAGCATAGGTTAATTTATCATTTGCATTTTTTTCTCTATTGTACTATTGTATTGTATTGTACTGTTGTACTCTATTGTATCATTTATGTGTACAGTATCTTTATCCATTCATGCATTATTTCATATTATCTTTCAGGTTATTCTTTTCAGCTTTTTTTTAATGGTTTCTCAATGACACAATAAGCAAAACAAGAAAACAGTGAGTGCTGGTATTTTGTATGCTTTTGATCCTTTCTATGACTGTGCACTTGATAGATTAAACAAGATTTGGAGTTGTGCATGCTGCTACTTTCTAAAAAAAAATCTTTTGAACTAAATGGTACTCAGCTTGTGGTGTTCAAAGCAACAAAAGATACAAGTGAAACTCAACAGCAATGTCTCTTTATAGAAATTATGACCCAGATAGTCCACAGACCTTGTTGCGAGCAGTTTATTGTAGGAAATACTTTCTTTCTATGGTACAAAGAACTGCCTCCATGTACCATCGCCACTGATTGGACATTCATATGTGAAGTGCAGAATTTCACCTTTAATAAAGCTAAATAACAACTCCTAATAACCTTATTCTGCTTGTTGTTCTCACCTCTGGGGTCCCTTCTTTTCCACTGAGTGTACCACTATTACTACTGTACATATCGTGATCTTGTCAGACCCTGATATCAACATGAGTAGTCTATCATTGGACACAGCAGAGTCCTTTTGCTCACTGTAGGACTGAAGTATTTCGACAGCATGATGTACCTGGAGATTTCAATTGTTCCCTCTGTTCCACTTCCTCAGCTTTCTCCATTTTATTCTCTACACACGTTTCCCTTTGTCATCTATCTACTGTATATAGCTGTCTTATCACCTACTTTTATCCTCTTTTTAGTGGCCTGTAACATTTTAACAACCAATAAATATGCTAACATAACAAAGCTCCATAATGTGATAAAATCCTGAAATAATAGCACATTATAATGAAAGCATTTTACCAGGAACACAATAACTTTTGACATGACTGGACAAAAATTACATTGGCGATTGCAACTTTATGGCATCATCCCAGATTAACTAGACGCGGCTTTGCTGACAGCAAGTGAAAGCCTTCTTTAGCAGAGATAAAAAGGCCGGATATGCAGCATCAGCAACCTCATTTTAGGGTGGTGAGGTTATCATCGCAAAACATTAAGATCTTCTGCAACTGAAGTTCGCTACCAGTGTTACTTTTCACTTGAGTACAAAACACTATTTGATGGCATGATTGAATGACAGTTAGAGACAGAAAATGGTTTGAATCAGTGTACCCAGTGTTGAACCCAATAGGTTCAACTTTTATGTGTAACTTAATCAAGGAATTCCAATTACTGAGTGAGTAATTTGTTTCATTACAGTGTTATTATAGACTTAATTGCACTTTTTTAATTACCAGAGATTTAGCCAAAGCTTCTATATATAAGCATATGCAGATACACACATTAAATGTGTGTATCTGCATTGTCTCTAAATTGTGCACATATTAGACACTTATGCCGAAGCAAAGAACAGTTCAGTGGATTAATGAACTCATTTATTTGATGGAAACAATTCTCTCTCCATTAGCCAGGATGCTATAAATGATCCTATCAATCCATCGCTGCAGGCAAGTTTGAGAAATAAAGAGAGTATCAACATGTGTTTTCACAAGTTAACAATAGCTCTGTTAGTCAAAGTTAGTGGGTGCCCATATGTGAATAAATTGGGCAGTGTCTGTGTGAGTGTGAAAGAGAGACAGCGGAAAGATCATGTAGTTTTAGTTTCGTTCAGTAGGGAAACATGTCACATAAGCCTAACGGAACCTTCATGTGTTTTTTTCTATAACCATGAGCTTTCCCTAACCTTCACCATACTGTAGTTACCCTGGCAGATAGGGGTGGGAATCTCTTGGTACCTCATGATTCAATTCGGATTCAGAGGACTGTGATGCAATGATAAAAAGATCATTGATGCATCATGATGTGTCAAAATTTTAAGCTTTTAAGTCAGGGGGGTGTTGTTTGGATTGTATTCATCTGCAGCTGCTCACACGCTCAGCCATCCTCACCAAAACTCAAAAAGCAGCCTAGTTTAGAAGTAAACATGATGTACATGATACATGATATATTTAGGCATGGGAATCTTTTAGTCCAATTTGATTCACAATCTATTCTTGTTTGAATTAACACAAAATGGGGCACAATTTTCAGTCTCTGCTCCAGTTCCCCTAGAACTATGTATGAAACACTACTGGCAATTAAATGGTCTGCAGCCTTTTTATTCTAAAAGGTTAACTTCATTTATTAATAATTAATCTATTTGAAAGCATCGTACCGTCTACCTGTATGAAAATAACAAAATGAGGGGGAGGTGGAGTGCTCTGCTGTGTTAACATTGTCTCCAGCAGTGGAGAGCAGCCTCTATGCTGCACTGTTAGCTCTGAGGAAAGCCATCGCATCCATGACGCAGAGCTAATACAGAGTTTTTGAGGTCAAGTAGACTAAACAGAGAGTACTTTTCTTCACCATAGAGCTGATTTAGGTTGTTGTGGTGTGTGTCCCTCAGCCGCTCTTGTTTGTTAAGGCTCAAAGCTGCTCCTCTCCATTTACGTCTTAACATTAGTCTCTGGGTGATGGCGTATAAAGTACTCACAAAACACGTCACATTCGTCTCACAAACACTTTTATTTAGACAATAAATCAAAACATGCTTGCAACAGCTGCCTTTTGAGAAGATGACGTACATCTCTCCCAGACAACTGCTGGTAACTGCCCCTACAGCTGAGTTCCACCTTTTACACTCTGTCAACATCAAATTGTTAATTAACATTTAGAAAATCTATGTTTGACGTTTATCCTTTGAGTCTTCCACATCTGCATCGCAATGCATCTAGGAATTGAATATTTCCCCCACCCCTACTGGCAGATATTATAGAAACTACGTAAGAAAATGATACTGAAAGTCACATTAAACTGGACAAATGTTGTGTTTTCTTACCTAATATTCAATCACAATGCAATTGCTGTACCTTCAAAGCATTAAGTTGATTTAATACTGAAATATGGTTACTAAAATATATTTCCATATCCTGATACTGTACTTTTTATCTCTTATTTATTTTTATTTTTAACTACACTAGGTTTTATTACCTGAACCCCATGAATGAGCAATAAGCTGAAAAAAAAAAGATTTGTGTGTTCCCAAATAATGTATTCAGATTTAGGTGCATCTCAAATTGGAATTTTCTTTCTTGTTCTTTATACTATTAAAAATCCCTGTTAATCTCATACAGCTGCAGCTGGGTTTACATGGAAGTCACTTGAAAGGCCTGGTGCATCTCTTTCAGCTGCCAGTGGGTGCTTGCAC